>BQNB010005937.1:0-99788 GCA_026074375.1 Tanacetum coccineum
ATGTTCCAACAACATCATGGAGAATCTCTATCAGAAGCATGGACTTGTTTCAAGGACTTACTCTGAAAAGTCCCTCATCATGGTCTTGACTTATGGCTTCAAGTTCAAATCTTCTATGATCATATCGTCTACACCACCCAGATGGGCATTGACTACGCAGTAGGCAGAAGACTTAGAAAATTAAAGCCAAACGAGGCTTGGGTAACTATCGAGAGGTTAGCCAATATAAGGATGAAGGGTGGAACGATGCCTTTATCCCAGTTGAAATGAGCCTTAATTACGAAAATCCTGACATCGAGCAGTTACTAGGAATCATGGAGCGCAAAGTCAACACACTCATGAAGGACGCAATCTCGTTAATGGGAAGAAGCGAAAGCATATTCCGGATGACAATCAATGAAATGTATCAACCTCCCTCTGAGCCATCACGTCAAGAAGAGTTTGAGCACATTGTGATGAACTTCATCCTCGATCAGGAAGAAAGAGTCAAGTGGCTTAAAGAATATATGAATGTAATTATTGGCAATTTTATGCAACTCTCTTCAGAAGTTACAAGGGGGTTAAAGGAAAAGATAAGAGAGGAAGGGAGCCGGATAAGAAAAATTGAGAAAATTAAAAAATACCCAGACATAGAGGTCCCAGAACCTCTGGCCAAGCATGAAATCTCAAAAAATCCTACGAAAAAAACGTTCCTCGATACCCTCAAATCTATCCCCACGAACTCACTATGGATAAGATATGTTCAATTGAACTTCTCAAATCCACCCTGTTTTCAGAAAAGCACCTTCGGCTTTAAACAAAGTAAAAGAACTGGTCAAAACATTAAGACCCGACATGACGAAAGGAATTCCTTTGTAGCCCAACTGACATCTCATAATTGCCTAACTGTTATGGATAATAACTATACTAAAGGCAAGACCCTTCCACACTACTCTTTTACACTCACGGTTAGTAACCACGTATTTGACCCTGGGGGAGGGAAAATCGTTGACTTCTTTAAAGAAGTCAAACAGTCAATGAACTAGGGTAGTTGGAACATCCTGACAGCGTCAGGATTAATATGCGACGCCGTCGCAGGGGTTTAATTGTATAAAAACCCATCTCATTCCTCACTTGCCCCTACACTCAAACAATCATTTTCAGCCATCACCATCAAACTTGGACCCGATTTTTGCAGCAAGAAGCACAATCATCCTCGATTGGTAAGTGATTCATTCCTCTCACTTTCGCCTCCATTTATCTCGACTCGATCCCAATTCTATTTTATTGTAATTTCACCTAATTAATTCATACCAAGAATCAATTGGTCAAAATGGATGATAATCGGTCATAAATCTAAGTAGTTTGTTGTTACTCGAGGTGTTAATCTATTAAAGTTAAACACTTTTACAAAAACAACTTGGATCCTAGATTAATGGTCATGATTTTTTCGGGTTATTCATTGTGGGTCTGATCCTAAAGGGGGGTGTTTGGGAATGGGTTTAATGGAAAATAGTTTAGTTTTCCCTCATAAACCATTTTTAAACAAAAAATCGCTCTAACGGCGACAAGGCAAAACCACGACGCCGTCGTGACCCTCTGATCACACATACCTTGCGTATTATCCTAATTTCATCCATTCTTTGTGTTGATTTCATTTTAGACAATGAGCAAAAGACAAAGGAGCATAAGAGGGAAATCCTCCTCAACCCAAGAGGTTTTTATTGAAGAAAAAGTCCGAAGGCTTGGGATATTCGAAAGTGGGGTACACCAACTTAATTATGACACTCTTGCAAGATGCCCCATCCATTCAGGAGATGTCATTGACTGGGAGTTCCTTGCTCGCCAAAACCTTGACCAAGCATTCTTCAACTCCATCAACACCAACCCCTTCTTCGGGCCTCAATAGGGAAATCTTTTCCGCATCAACGAGCCCATTTATCGAGAATTGGTTCATGAGTTCTTTGTTTCATTTAAGTTTGATGCCTCTCCTTGTAGGTATAATCCTGAACATTTGGGCGTTAGGTTTAGATTAAGAGGCGAGCAAAAGGAAATCTCTCTTTTGGAACTAGGATGGAGAATTGGTTTGTATTTTGAAAGATAGCCTAGGGAGAATACGACTCTAAGTGGCTTAAGAAATAGTAATACCGTAAAGGAAAGTCGTTTGTTGATGGAGTTTTGGCCGACCATTGGGGAAGGGGGGTTCAATGTGGGGAACACAAAGGTAGTATCCATTAGGAACCCTACGGTTAAACTAGCCCATCGTTGCATCGCCATGACCATTGTGGGGAGAAAGGAAACTACTCATAGAGTCACTGAGATTGACCTCTACTATCTCTATTATATCTACACTCCCGAGGTCGCTTGCAAATTTTTGTATTGGCTTTTCAAATATCTAAAGGCAGTGAGGGACAAGAATTTAATTTATGGAGGGATGTTGGTTACTAAGATTGCTAGGTCATTTGGGTTGTTGACTAATGAGTTAAGGGATGATTTGAGTATTGAGCCTCTACCTCATGTGTTCAAGAAGAAGTCATTCATTGTGATGGGCGCACTTATGGAACTTTAAAATGGAATTTGTGTCTGGCCCGTGCCACGAGCGGTGGAAGAAGAAGAAGAAGCCAAGGAGGAGGCTGAAAGGAACGCGGGTCATGAAGGGGTTGGAGGCTCCGCCGACATATACCGCAACATGAGCCAAGGAGACTGGCAAGTTCGCCAAGCGCGTTGGATGGATCAGCAAGATGAGTAGTGGGGAAGGCTCAACACTTGGATGGGGCAGCAGGATGAACGAGCCCACTGAATGTATGATCACACTGTCCGCCAATTCTAATACCTATCCACTCGTGACAACCTAAACCCCCACCTCCAGATATATCCGTTACCAGGGTATGAAGCCGATTACCCTCCCTATGGCTACCATGGACACATGCCTCCAGGCTATGCAAACCGTCTCGGCCCATCCCATGATGGCTCTTCTTGATTATCCTTGTTTTATCATGTACTCCTTAATTACTTTCATTGTTGGAACAATTATGACTTGTAATAGCTTAGGATCTGGATGTTTGAACTTTCATTTCAGGTATGTATTCGAACTAGTTGTGTGTTAATTTAGTTTCTTATGTTTTAACTCTTTATTATTTGTTTTATTATGTTTGAATTAGTTGTGATCATGCTTTGTTTGTTTTTAACTTCGTCTTATCTGCAATCAAAGGTATTTTGCAATAAAATAAGTGTAGGGGAATATATTTGGTTTTTAAGAACCAAATTCAAACATTTAAAATAAATTGTTTAGATTAATTCGCGTTAGTTTCGAGTTATATGATTGTAACGATTAATTCCATGTTTTTATGCAGTGTTTTCTTCAGATTTAACTAATAAAATTGCGTGCAAGAAATTTCTCATTAAAAACGAAGAATTTTTCACAGGCGCTGGAGACGGCGTCAGGATTAACACCCGACGGCGTCGCATCTCCAGGAATGTAAAAATTCATTTTTTTAGTATTTCTGAAAAATAAAATGTAAAATATTTAAAATTTGTAATTCTTTTATAAATCTGCATAAACCTATGATTACATCATAACTCTCATCCTATCTTTACTGCTTTCATAAAGTCAAACCCTAAATTCTCCTAGTATTTCTATCTATCCCGCCGATTTTATTCTTGGTGTAGTTGTCTTTGTCTTTGATTACAGGTTATATTTTACGAGAAGAAGCTTGGAAGTTCTTAGGAAGTTTCATTGGATGATTCTTAGAGGACGATTTAACCAGTTATCGCATATTTCTTCTCCATTATTGAGCAAACCAGGGGAGTATTAGTTTCTTTTCCTTGTTTTCTTATCCTTTTTATTCATTTTTACGGGTACTTTTAAAGAACATTCAGGACAATGTTCAACTTAAGTGTAGGGGGAAAATAAGCCTTAGAAACTATTCCTTCATTTTCCATTTGCTTTGTTCCTTAAAATGATGGGTAATATATCGAGACATAGCATAAAAAGGTAATTTTGACCCAAATTAAAAATTTTTATGACACATACCGACGAAAACCGAGTATTAATAGCGTCTCATGGATAGGAATGTGTATGACTAGCACAAAAAACCCTGACCAATTTTTTTTTTTATGACATATACCGACGAAAAACCGAATCTAATAGAGTCTATGGATAGGATGTATATGACTATGATAAAAACCCTCAAAATTCCACCCCAAAAATGTGAGGTTCGCCTTTAGATCTTTAGGAATCCAGGTATCTATTTTTGATACCCAAGATAGTTTATACCTTTAGATTTCTCGAGTTAAGGTTCGAATGTAGTCATATGTGTATATTTCACCATTACAAATGTGTACGTATGGTCTTTGTCGCCTTTTCTGGAGCATTGGTATCGGTATTAAATTATATGAGTGTACCGGTAGTATATTAAATTCTAGAACTTGTTTTTGTGATGCATCCCGAGACCGCATAGTAAGTATTAGGATTTGCTAGAAAAGAGGCACTAGGATTAACCTATGTTTTAAACCTGTAATTGTTATTATGGTCACATCGACTATATAACTATCCCACACCCTTGCCATGCACTCATTTTTAGTGCAGGATACCCCTAGTACAACCCTCCGAGCCTATCCTTTTTCACGGTTCTTGTAATTTTCTAGTTAAGCCAGACTATTAATGAAGAGCATTGTTAACCCTTAAACCAATCGTTACACCCAAATTGCCTTAGCCTACCTTGTATGTACTCGCTTTTAGTACATTAGTGTTTTAACCCAAGTTAATTATTTGAGTACACGGTTGCTAAGTCCTTATAAATACTGTTTTGCAACGATTGGGATTCATGGTAGTATTCATCTTATGAAGAATTGGGGAAGAAGTAACTTATTACCCCCATAATGCACAATAAGCTCATGTTATGTTGTTACGTCTCAATTCGGGTCATTAGTTAGATTGTAAATATTGAGTATGTAAAAATTCAATTGTAGGGGTACATCTATAAACCCCCATGATGTATTATATGTTTAAGCAATGGCAGGGCAAAAGTGTGCAAAAAAATGTATATAAAAAGAATGTACATAAAAAAGGGAGTGAAAAAAATATACAGGGTGCCATTTGCTTATGTCTATGTTTATATTAGAGTTAAGAAAAGAAAAAGAAAGAGACTAATGTGGTGTTTTGTAGAGTTTGTATATCTTGTCCAAGTCTTTGGCTTAGCAACCCAACCAACGTGTATTCTTATAAATAATTAGCTAACCCTTACACTCTAAATTCACCCAAAATTCACTCCCCAAATGTGTCCCATTCATTTTAGTTTTCGTTAATGTTATCTTACACCTACACCCCACGACCCTTTAAAAGACATGTTTGACAGTAATGAATAATACTTGCGTCGAGCGGTGGAGGTTAGATCCTTTACCAAGCCTATGGTAATTTATATGCTATGGCAGGTAATAAGTGTTGATTTTCTGTTTCCCAATTATGTTATAATTTATTATACACCCGAGTGAAAGAGAGAATCCCAAACACTTATGTGAGGTGCTAGTATATACTTTTCGTGCTTTTAATTACGAGGTCTAGAGGGTTGTGTTGTAAAATGCTTTTAAAGAGTAGGTTAAATGACCCTAATACTGCTATTGTCTAGATAGAAAGGCCCATTTGCTTGAGGACAAGAAAATCCTAAGTGAAGGGGTATTTGATGAGGTGTCATTTTATATAATATTTCGGGGTCATTTAACCCCTTAAATCATGCAAATATGCCCATATTATGTGATTAATCGTTTGTTTTTAGGTTTTTAGTACTTGGATGACATTTGGAGGAAATACAGTTACTTGGGCTCATTTGGAGAAGAAACGGACAAGATTACGGACCTACACCAAATCTCTTGAAGATTTATGCATACAGTGAGTAGAGACGGCGTCACAGGCATAAAGCGACACCATCATGATCTATATGGTGACAGCGTCAGGAATCTCGAGACGGCGTCAGGACGTGGCCGACTTAAAGAGGATCTAGAATCATCTACATGGCGACGGCGTCAGAATTTCAAAGCAACGCCATCGTAGCAATTTTCCTATATATATTAAACCGAAATTAGGGTTTTAAGTGTGTAACTTTGTATAATTTTAGGGAGATGAACCCTAGTCATTTCAACAGCTTTTAAGGTCATTTTTAGGGCCTCAAAAACCTATTGTAACTACCTTTAATCCATGTTTTAATCAAGTAAGATTATTTATCATTAATCATTCAATATGATTTCATGAAACTTAGGTTGTAGATACTTTTGATGTTGCTTCTTGTTGATGAATGTGCGTGTTAGGCTCTAGAAAACTAGCCATAAGATATTAAATTGGCATAGACATCTAGGGAAACGCGAGTAGCATAGAAAGGATACCATCTGTAATAGCATTCATACTACCTTACCCCTAATATGGTTGATCCCTCTTAAGTTATTTTACATGCATTTAAAATACTCTTAGGGGCCTTGTAATAGTATTCATACTACCTTACTTGTGTGTTGCCTCAACAGAATATTAAATTGACGGCGAGTTCGTGTAATCTGTCCATGACCTAGGAAATACTTACACATATCATCGCAAGTGTGACAAGGTAACAAATCTAGGAGTAGCAATCTGAGGAGTAGTGCATGATTAGGTAAATACATCTCTTTATCATAAAGTTATCACCAGTAGTCTTAGATTATATTTAGTTTAATTATTAGTTAGTCAAACCAATCTTCAAACAATGTATTTTACTGGCTTTCTTATAAACTAATTAAACACTAAAGAATCTTCTCTCATCCATGTTTAGAATTCTGTTAGCACGTGTTTGAGCACTTCCTAACCTATCTCCCCTAGAGAATGATACACACCCCCCCGAGTCTTACCTATACTACATATACGATTAGGTAACACTGTCCTTAGGGGAGTTGTTAAAACTTCGTGTGAGTCTTAACGACAACCGCATACCTATATATTATTAATATACTTTAAGAATCTAATTGCTCGAAAGTCTCGATGTTAAGGTATCCTGGTTGTAGCTATTAAGTACCAACTATCGAAAAGACTTGTCTTTAACCTAAATAGATTATTAACCTCTCTAAAAGAGTTTATGTGCTTCTTTAAGTATTTAGGGTAAGTAAGGCGGTGATCGGATCGATTTCTTCACTAGGATAGATTCCAACTTATCCTAGAACCTTTGTAATTCTAAATTTAGTGGTTCGCCTAACAAAAGGGCTAAACGGATCAAAACTACATTTCAATATTGCCAAAATGCAGGATCTATGACAAGCTATAAGGATATCTAATAAAACGATAATTAAATATGAAACATTAATCAATACATTAGTAATTAACTAACTAGGCCAACACTAGAAGTGCTTAGTCACTCATGGTAACAGAATAGTAAGAAATAATAAAGGGATTCATTGATCGAAAGCTCATAATTCTTACATGATTTATTTATAAATGATTAAATACAAAACTAAGTAAAGTGATTTCTCCCTTGTGTTAATACAAATAATGTCTAAAAATGTTATTTATATTTTTCGACATCTCAACGTTTTGATAATAACAAAATGTAAAAACGTTTACGATAAAAATAAACGTTTACAAATTATTAATCGTAAAATTTCATTTCTAAGATTGGTGATCACTTAAGGTATGTAGAAACAAATCATTAAGCATGATTAGTGATCAAGAAAATATTTCTTCCTTAACCATTACATTTTCACAAAAGTATTTCTACAAAATAAATATACAAAAATATTTTTTAATAAAAGAAAATATTTTATTTAAATAATAAAATTTGAATCTGGTTTTTCTCCCAAAATGGAAGCTTCCATACCAGATACAACATTCCTCACAAAAAGACAAAAATAGGAGCGGAGTCTAGTGGCGGCCCCCTTATAGGTCTGGCGGTCCCCAGATATATCTGGGGCCACCGGTACCGCCGCCAGCTAACCATTGGAAATCCTGTCTATAAATATTACACTATTTCTGGCACAAAAATACACCTCTTTGCACGAATTTTTCCAGTCTTCTTTCTCTCTCTAAAAACCTTCTTTCTCTCACTAAATCTCTTGATCATTAACATTGTTTGATCTTGTTTCAAGTGATCCAATCTCTTCTTCTCACCTCTTCTCTCCTCTTTATCAAGTGCAAGAGAAGAACATTCGTATTCGCCAAGAAATGAATTGTTATTCAGTGATCTCTCCTCTCTTCTTCTATGTATCAAATCTCTATCGTAATTGTGTGATTCGGATTATGTGTAAATCCAATAGTGTAGATCTTGTGATTGTGTAGTGCTTATGATGTGGTAGATTGGTTCTAGCTAAGATTAGGATTTAACATTTAGCTTAGTGTCAAAAAATAACGTAAGCGACGTGTAAACGGTTTTTTCGCCTAAAGGGAACTTGTTGACATAGTGAAATCTCGAGTAGGATGCTCCGGGAGTGGAGTAGGGCGAAGAGGAGCTTCGTAGCCGAACCACTATAAATCTTAGCATCTTGGTTTGATTGTTTATTTCCTTATCTTTTTATATTATTGTCATTGTTACTTAGTATTAATGTAGATATTTACATTGCTGATTCATATTGTTGATTGGTTGAACATACAACTCGAATCTAAGTATTTTGAAAGAAAACTTTTGAAACGTAAAATGAACCTGTAAACTATTCAACCCCCCCTTCTAGTTTCCACAATTGGTATCAGAAGCCAAGGTCACTCAAGATTTTTAAAATATATTATATTTTAAACCTTGGATCAATCTATGGATTCCAACAAATATCTAGAAGGGCAATCCATGCAAAGACCACCACTTTTTGAAAGTGATATTTTTTTTATTGGAAAAATAGATTCGAGACACATGTTAAATCAAAAGATCTTGATTTTTGGCATTTTATTAGTAACGGTGATTTTCAACCTATTCAACAAAATCCAGAAACCTAATTAGATTAGGTTATCCCTTTTAAAAAACAAAGTGACAATCTTAAAAAGAAGCTTGCGAAAAATAATAAAAGCAAAATAGGTTATATACAATGCTTTGCCAAGAATGAATATGAAGAATTTTCATGTGTTAATAGGCAAAAGGAATTGGAAAACTTTGGTAATTCACACCATCAGGTAAATAACCAAGTCAAAGATAACAAGATCGACCTTTTGGTACAAAAATATAAACAATTCGTCATTTTTGAAGATGAATATATAGATAGTGCGTTTGCAAGACTTAATATTATCATTACTAGTCTAAAAGCTATTGATGAAGGTTATTCTAGCAAGAATTATGTTAGAAAGTTTCTTAAGCCTCTACATCCTAAATGGAGAGCAAAGGTCATGACGATTGAAGAGTAGAAAGACTTAACATCACTCTCACTTGATGAACTCATCGAGAATCTCAAAGTTCATGATATGATCATCAAGAAAGATTCTAAAATAGTCAAAGCTAAGGGAGAAAGAAAATCTCTTGCTTTAAAGGCTAAGAAAGAATCTAGTGATGAGGAGTGTTTTGACTTCCGAAATAAAGGACGAAGAATACGCCCAGGCGGTTAGAGACTTCAAGAAGTTTTTTAAGAGAAGAGGTAGATTCGTGAGACAATCTTAGAACGACAAAAAGACGTTCCAAAGAAGCCGAGATGACAAGAATGGTAAATGTGATAGAAAATGTTTTAGATGCGGCGATCCAAATCATCTTATTGAAGAATGTCCAAAACCACCAAAAGACAAGAACCAAATAGCTTTCGTCGGAGGTTCTTGGAGTGATTGCGATGAAGAAGATGATGAGAAGGTCAAAGATGAGACGTATCTCGTAGCTCAAGAATCAAATGAACTATGTTCCGAAATCCTATTCTTTTAAACCCCTCGGGGTACACGGGATGAAAACTATCAAATAGCATGATTTAGTTTTAGATAATGAATATGATAACTGTGCAAATGAGTTTAAGATAATCACTAAAAACAAAAGATTAAAAGCCGCTAGAAATAGTTTAGAAAAAGAGCTTAGTATTCTAAAAGAAAAAGTGTCTACACTCGAGAAAAACAAGGGAGTTAATCTTGAATTTGTAAAGTGTCATGTGCTTAAAATTGTGAATGAAAAACTGAAAGAGGAAGCCATTAGATTAACTAAATTTGAAAAGAGCACACATTGCTTAAATGAAACGTTAAGTAATAAAAAACCCATCGGTGATAAATTTAGTTTAGGGTTTAACTCATGTGAAACATCAACTAGCAGTAAGGAAATAAAATTGTTGAATCTCAAAAGGAACATCCTCTGTGGTATGGTCCCAAAATAAATGGTGGCCCCCTTATAGAACGACGGCCCCAACGTAGTAATTATGGACCGCCAGTATTGTTCACCTATTTTGAAAAAATCTATTTCTTTTCAAAAAAACAATTTTTGGTCCTTAGATCAAAACATTAATGGTAAAAAAGTCAAAGTTCCCTTGCTAATGAAAAATGAAGTAAAAACAATTTTATAAGCGTCGTTAAAACCCAGAGTTGGTTTTCAATACCTTATTTTAGATCACATCTCCACACCTGAAGTGTAAATTAGTAATTGATAAGTGTAAATACACCTTATCTGTTTATACAAAAATGACCCTAAATGACCCAAAACAGACTAAAAACGGCAAAGATATGCTTGTTTTTGTGTTTTGTGTGTGCTGGTACGGATAAGACAAATATCACAAGAAAACCGTCAAAAACGGGCAAACATGGATACGAGAACGGAAGAGTGTGCAAGAGCCGAAAGCCAAAGTCAAAAAGTCAACCCTCAGTCAAAGTTAACACAAGAAGACAAAGACCCCAAAGTTTCAAATTCAGTCCCTTAAGTTTCAAAAGATTACACAAATGGTCCTTGAAGTATTAATGGGCCCTTTATACCTTAAAACCTCACCCGGATCCAAAGCCCATACCCGACCCAAACCCCTAAAGCCCATTCCCCTTTTATAAAAGTCCAGGGGCCAATTCTGCCATATTTGAAAGATGTTTAAACACCTAAACTTTCATAAACGAAAGAGAAGGACCTAGTTTGCCAATAACCCAAAGTTTAAATCTAATTTTACCCGCTTTCAGTTATAAAAAGGCGACAAGAAATAGTTATACTGTTCCACTCGTCTCTCCCAACGTAAACCAAGGGTCAAATCAAAAGAGGCTTCTTTTACTAATTAAAGGGTGCAAAAGTCAATTCATAGGCTAAAGTAGATGCTGGCAGGGTAATCACGTAATCAAAGACCCTCATTGGTCAATCCCATAAGGGGAATGCCACGTTGGACATAAGAAAACACACGAGGAGTGAATTTTTATACTCGGACTACTCGCGGAACAAGCACAAGAGCATCACACGGATTGCCACGCTGGCAATCCGTGTGAATCCCAAGACTTGATCAAACGGCCAAAAATTACTCACTAATGATTGATGGAATGTACGGTGTTGATTGAAGGGAGCGTGTAGAGCAAGGAAAGGCTAGAAGGTTCATCTTGTGGTTATAAATAGCACACACTCACACACACATGATCATCTTCTTTTTCCTTTTTAGACCTAGTTTAGCTTTTGGATTTTTAATAGCTTATTGTAATTTTCTTTTCAATCATGTAATCAAGCTTTTAGATTAATGAAATTAAGTTTTTATCTCTAAGAAATCTGTCATTAGCTCTTGTTATTTAATCATTAAGTCTTAATAAGCAAAGTGATTATAGGCCTCACGTTTTTTAAGCTCTATTTCAGCTGTCATAAGGTCTCTAAGCTTATGATAGAGCTTATAGTCAATTTTAATCTAGTAAACATCTAAAACAAGTATAATTCCTTTGATATTTGAACTTTTAAGCTAAATGGAAGGGGAGCTTACAATGGAAGAGCTCCCATGGATTTTTACTGGCTTATTTTAAATAAGCCAGAGTTGTTGATAAGCTCTTTGAGCTCTTTTACGTTTGTTTGGCTAAGGTTCCTGTAAGTCTTCATTTAAATTCCTTTGTCCTTTAATATTTAGCTTAATAATTGCTTATTAGTGTAAATTTGCTTATTTGCTTAATTTGTATGTTTATTTGTGCTTATATGATCTTATCCTAGCTTATTAGATATATTTGCTTTTCTGTTTTTACCTTTAATAGTTTAAAATTTGTTTAGCTTCACGTGTCTTAAAAAATCACTAAAAAGCCAAAAATAGTTAGCTTAGCTTATAGCTCTTTGATTCTAGCTTAAATTAGTTATTAGATTATGTTTATCAAGATTGTTATAAGCCAATTTGTATCTGGTATTAAGGATTTGTTAATTAAATTTCAAAATCTAAGACTTAATTAAATCTGTCAAAAAGCTAAAGGGGTGTTTGGGTAAAGGTAGTTTGACCTTAAATAGTCATAGTTTTTTTGATAAAAGTTTTTGAACCAGCTTTGATTTAGTCTAAAATGGGTAGTTTAGTGATTTTCTCAAATTAGTTTTCAAAAATTGAAAAGTTTAAGTTCATTATGGTTGTCTCAGCACCAGGGCAAATTTTCCTCTTTTCTTTGCTAGCTTAAAAGTGATCCAAGTTCTCCTAGGCTTAGAAGTGGCTTGTGTAGTGTTATAACACTTTCATTGAGTAAGTCTAGTGCAGGGGAAACCACCTTGGTTGCCTGCATTTTTGGTTTAACCAAATCTGTCAAATGCACCAGTAGTATTAACATTAAGTTAATACTGTTGGTCTTATTGAATCAAAATGAGGTTAGTTTAAATAAGTTTTAGCTTTTAAAACTCAGTAGATTTATAGATTAGATATAGGATAATTTAGGTTAAAACTTATATTTAGAATTCCAGATATTTACTAGGTTTTTTTAGCTCTTTAATTTTCATATAAATTCTTAAAAAAAACCAAAAACAGTGGTAACTAGTGTTATCCCATGTATTTAATCCATTACACAACTATGTTCTTTACCAAAATGCTAGAAAATAAGATGGAATCTTAGAGAGAGAAAGTAGAGAGAGAAACAACTAGATTAGAGAGAAGTGGTGAGTTACAAAAGAATGAAAAATGCAACCAACACCCTTCACCAAGTGTGGTGAAGGGATATTTATACCAGCCTGGCACCTTGGCTTTCAAATGGGACGGGCTTGTTTAACTTGGGCTTTGAGCCCGAAACACGGACAATATTAGATTACAATCCAAGCCCGTTGAACCCGACTAGCCTATTACAATACAAGACCTAGTTTGACTTTCTAAGACCGATAACATTCTTGTTTGACTTAATATAATTAAGGCTAACAATCTCCCCCAATGTTGAGGTCTCTTTCTTCAAACTTCTCTGTATCACCGATGACATTGAAGATATGACGTTTAACGTTTATGCTTTGCCTTGTTATGGTCTTGTCTTGTTTGTAATGGCTTTGTTCATTCATGCTTTGTGATCTTGATTTTGAGCCTTTATCTTTTTGACTTTGAGTTCTTGAGATCGTTATCTTGCATCATCTCCTTGACTTGATTCATCTTGATTTGACTTCCTTGATCAACTTGTGCTCTTGACCAACATGCTCATACTTGTTACATTCTTGTTTGACATATGATTATAAGTCTAACAATCTCCCCAATTGATGATTCTTTATTTAACTTTGAGGCTCTTTGATGGTGGGGAAGATTAGAATCAACTTTTGACGTTGAGTGATTGACTTTGAAAGCTTTGGAGTATGAGCATGATGGTTTATGAAATCCGACTTCGATGGAATGAGGCTGAACACGTCGTTTATCTTGAAAATATTAAAGTAGCAACTAAAAGATGAATATGGCTTCTGTCATTCATCTTGTCTTCGGTTGCATTAACCTACGGTTTCCCATTTTATAGTATACATACTATACTATGTGATCTGTAAGATTCAAAGGAATATCTCTGAAAGGGTTTCCTATCTCAAAGCTTGGATCTTCAACACAGATGTTTTAGATTTCACTATGTTGCTAGTTTCTCATTTCCGAAACGTCTCAAAGCAATGGACAACAGGTAAGAAGTTGAATAAGATGATACTATCTTTCTGATTTAGTCTTCAATTCATTTACTGGACCAAAATTGATATAAGTTATCACTAGATGATTCATGTAAATCTTGCAAGTCACTGATGTCTGCTAAGCAGGATTTCCATCTTCAATGTGATACTTAAGTATCACTAGGTTGTTCTGGCAAGATCCTCAAGGATAATGCGTAGGACTCTTTAATTACAAATCTTAAGAACTTTATGGTGTTCAACAATGTATTTTGAACTATGTGTCCTAGAAGTTTAATACTTTGATTCTTCTGGCTCTAGACTCGATTTGTGCACTTTTGGTTTTAGTAATCGGAGGCTGGAGCAGACTGCCACCTATTCAATATTAACAATCTCGGAGTGAGATGTCAATAGATAACGTGTGTATCTCCGTGACAAATGAGACAAGTTTCTTTTGAGAGAAACCCGAATGGCTGGGAAGGGTTGTGCATTGCATCACTAGGTCCATGATGTCGTTTTCAATATCAACAATCATCATTGTGATTTTGATAGATTATATATTGACCCGGTTTCTGCCTAAGATGTTTGGAGGGCTTCTTTCTTTTCACCCTTTATCCATACATTTCTTTTTAATTCTTCAACCCCTTCAATGCTTACCAAGACGTCATTACTAACACCTTGTTGTGATTGTTCCAATGTTAGCTCAATCTTAGTCGGCATTTTTCCCTTATACACATTCTTCTCCAATCATACCTAAGGACTGCTATTTCTAACTATGGAGTATCCTTGGGTAGATCCCTCCGGTTCTGGTTGGATCGTAGGACTTATACCTAACCTAACCACCTTATGACTTCAGAATCGTCATGAAATTAATAGGTTGTTGGGTATGAGATCGAACCATAAAACCATTTTCTGACATTGTTATTTTGTTTTCAATAATACTCCCCTACTATGTGCTACGGATTCGAAATTGTTTAGCACATGAAGGAAAGAGTTGCACTTAGAGTCTTAAAGATCACATTCGTCTATAGCATATTTTAATCACATTTTCTCCCCTTATTTTAAATAATAAAACACTTAGTATTTGAAATACCAATTGATTAAAATTTGACATGAAAAATTCCATGGGGAGAAAAATTATACGACGATATTGCATGAATTCATTTTCCGGATTGCTCCCCTTCAACAGTATATGTGGGATACCAATATTTATTAAAACTTGACATTGGAATGAAAAATTGATATGACACCACAAAATGTTAAAGACGGAGTGAGATGCCTTAGTGAACAATGTATATTAATAATTAACATTATAAGTTTCCACATTTTAATTTCACAAAATGTGTTTGGATACATAAAATTGACATTTATGAGATGTACCCAACACATTAAAAGGCTTTGTTTTAAAAAGAATTCATGTCACTCTTATTTTAATTGTTGCTTTTAATTGATAGTTATAGAAAATCAAAAATATCTTTTCTCTCATTCAAATCATAATCCAAACTAAGGCGTGGTTTCAATTTCACAAGTCGTTGGGGAAATGACCCGGGTGATCATACTTCCCGGTTAAAATACTTATTATATATTATATATATCTTTTAGAGTGAGCTTTTCTTAAGGGAGACTTTAGGAAAGTTCTTAATTGCTCTTTTGGAATATTATAGTATATTTTATATATAGTAAAATACCGTATCAATAATTATCATCGTCCTAAGACACTAGAACCAAAAAGGAATATTGGTCGACAAACCCAACCTTATGGTTTTCCAGTAACTTTGAACAATTTCCAACGTCAAAGTTACATGCCATGGGAAATGTGTCCTCTATTTCCACATCCTAAGTAATTACATCAAATGTAAGGGATGTTTATCACTAACAACTTTGGACCCATGAGATATTGGGGACCAAATGTTTGAATTATTTGTCCTTATATAATAGATATGTCTTGGGACTTGGAACCCGATGAGTGGATAAAGGATAGCAGATGCTCTAAACATATGACGGGTAACCGAAAGCTCTTCTCAAGCTACAAGGCATACAATGGAGGTAATGTTATTTTTGGTAGCGATCTTCGCGGTAACATCATTGGCAAAGGTATGATTTCGAATGATTCTCTCAAAATAGATAATGTATAACATGTAGATAACTTAAGATCTAACTTGCTAAGTGTATGACAAATATGTGATAATAAGTGTAGAGTCACTTTCTCTGAACATGATAGTGAAATCACTAAGGATGGTGAGGTTATAGGTAGAGGTATTTTGGAGAAAGGCTTATATGTGATGAAATTAGGAAATAAGCCAAAAGACCAAAATTGTCTAGCAACGATTAATGAAATCTCCACGTAGTGGCATAGGAGATTAGGTCACGCTAATATGCGTCTCATTCAATCGTTAGCATCTAAGGAATTAGTTAGAAATTTACCTAAGCTTAAGTTTGATCAACACTTCTATGATGCTTGCAAAATTAGAAAACAAACTAACACTAGTCACAAAGCTAAGAATATAGTCTCAACGACTAGATGCTTAAAACTCCTTCATATGGATCTCTTCGGTCCATCCGTCGTACGGAGTTACAGAGGAAACCGCTACACCTTAGTCCTAGTAGGATGAATAATCTATGGTATTACTTGGACTAGATTCCTTAAGGACAAAACCGAAGCCTTCGATCAATTTGAAATATTTAGTAAGAAAATTCAAAACCAATTAGGATATACAATAGTGTCAATAAGAACCGACCAGGGTAGAGAATTTGATAATGAGGTGCAATTTAGAGAGTTTTGTAAGGCCAATGGAATTACACATAACTTCTCAGCTCCACGCACTCCTCAATCAAATGGCATGGTTGAAGGAAAAAAAATAGGGACATTCACGAAATGAGTAGGATTATTGATTATGAGCAAGTTAGTAAACGAAACACAACATATAATACTCTCAATAGTGGTATTATCATAAATATGTTCGATGAACTTGAAAAGTTCCCAAATCGAATCAAAGATTTTATAACTTATCATTTGTGTCATTTAGAGGTACGTTTCTTAATAAGAGCAATTTTTAAGGGGGGGGGGGGGGGGGGGGGGAGTTAACGTGAAAGTAATTCGATTATTTGGTTTAAGTTGTCTTTCGTGTATCCGTTTAAAATAGATTGTTAAAAAAATTCAAAAATCCAAAAAATTAGTGTAATTTTTGTGTACTTTTTAATTTCTTTATTTTTAGTGCATGCGCACTCGTTCTCATAGCTCGTTAATTGAATCATCGACAACAAATATAACACCGGTTATTGTTGAGGAAACCGAGATTCCAATGGCCGACAATCGTACCATTGGCTCAAATGTTACCAAGTCCATCGAGGGTTACGATGAGGCAATTGTTGTTCCATCGATAAAATGCAAACAATTTGAGCTTAACAAATACTTTGATTAATCTTAGTTCAAAGGTAATCAATTTACGGGTTACAGACCAATCTATAATCAATCTTCGATTTTTCAACAAAGTCACTTCTACGTTTAGACATCCCGAAGTTCCGAATACAACGATTAAGCTTTTGCTTTTTCCTTTCTCTCTCGAAAGGTGAAGCCCGGACTTGGCTAGATAAAGAACCACCTCGATCGATTCTAACGTGGGATGATCTTGTCTCGAAATTCATTAATCCATTTTTTTCCCACCTTCGAAACACAAATTACTTTCGATGAAAATCACTACTTTTCTACCCAAAACCAAATGAAAGACTTTTCAAAGAAGCATTGGGGAAATCGTTTCAAAAGGGACTTCTTCGTCAATGTCCTCGTCATGGTTTCTCGACAATTACATTCAATTGATACGTTCTACAACTCTTTGAAATACCAATGGATCCAGATGCTTTAGATTCTGCGCATGGGTTGGAAATTTTCTAGATAGATGCCTCGTGAATGGTTTAGCATCTATTGAGAGTAAATCCAGGTATCGGTTATTTAAGAAGTCGTTTCTGCAATTTGAACCCAACGTGTGAGTACGAATAGCTCTCTTTATACTTCTACACCTTCTATTTCTTTTTGAAAATTTCAACAACTCGCGCTCTTTGAAAGGACAATTGGATATTCAAATGAGCCGATATTAGAGAAGATGATTAGTACGACTCCTTGCTACCGTCAAAGCAAGTCGGGAGTTTGTGTTAATGTGGTTCAAAACCATAATTTCAAATAAATTCTCCGTTAACAAGGATGATTTCCCGGTTAGTTTTCAATGGATAACATTCAATCATTTCTAACAAAACGCCGGTTGGCAACTTTGTTTCAAAGGAATCCTCCTAAATAGGCAATCAAATGAGACCACCAGTTTTAATCAACAATGTTCAAAACAACCAAGGAAACCAAAACCGATATCAAGGAGACAATTTCAATTCGAATTAAAACCGTGGAGGTAATTTCAACCAAAACCGTCAAAACAATCAAGGAGCCGTTTATCAAGCCCCATCATACCAACCACCAACGATTCAAACCCCAGTATATCAAGCTCCAACGCCCCAAATTCAAGGTGTTTCGAAAACGGATTTTGAAAATTACGTCAAGGCAAACGATGCGGTGTTGAAGAATGTTCAAAATCAAGGTCAAAATTTGCAGAATCAAATGGCTAATGTTACGAGTTTATTGACAAGTCTTTGTAATAATTTCAAAAATTTCGCCTCTACTTCGAATTCAGGAACTCTTCCAAGTCAAACCGTAACTAACCCTCATGAGCAAATTAATGCTATCACCACACGAAGTGGTAAAATTTGTGAAGGACCTTCGACTCCTCTTGTTCCTACCCACGTTGTTTCTATTCCTTCAAAGGAACCCGAACAAAACCCGAAGACGTCAATGGACAAAGTGCAAAAACCAAGTTCAGAAAGTACCGCACAAGTCCCACCTCCGGAGAAAAAAGATCCTATTTTCATTGAAATCCCAAAATCAAAAGCAAAGAAAACCATTAATGTTGAAATTCAAGAGCCTAATTCTCCAAGACCTATTCTGTTTCAACTAAAACATCCTTATTCCCGAGAGGATGGAAAGTGAAGATGAGAACGATAAACCAAGTGCTCAACATAGCCGGTTCTTGAAGATGTTCAAACAACTCTGTTTAGAGATTGGATTGAAAGATGCTCTCGTCGAAATGCCAAAGTTCAACAAATGGTTAAGCTCGTTGCTAAGGAACAAAGAGAAACTCGAGGAGATCGCCATCACAACCGTAAATGCTGAATGTTCTGCTATCATCATGAACAAAGTTCCCGAGAAGCTCGAAGATCCGGGAAAATTTCTTATTCCATGTGCTTTACAAGAACTCGATAGGACTAGTGCTTTAGCCGATTCCGGAGCTAGCATTAACCTTTTACCTCATTCTATCTACAAGCAACTTGGGCTTGGAGCTTTAAAGCCTACCCGAATGACACTCGAACTTGCTAATTGTTCAATTACGCACCCGATGGGTATAGCCGAGGATGTTGTAGTTAGAGTCGATGGTTTCACTTTTCTTGCGGATTTTGTTGTGGTTAATTTTGAACCAAACCCGAGAGTGCCTATTATTTTAGGAAGACCTTTCCTTCGCACCGCAAAAGCTCTCATTGATTTGTACGAAGAAACATTGACTTTAAGAGTAGGAAAGGAAGAACTTGTTTATTATGCCGATAAATCTGAGAAAAACGAGGAAAAGAAATTTGTTCATGCTATTTCTATCATTGATTTTTCGAAAGACGATCCGTTTAGTGGCATTACCACTATTCCATCCGATGCTCCTTTTCCTAGTTCTTCTCCGATGAAGACTAGTGATTCTACTTTCGAGGAATTCATCGATGAATTCACTCTTCCTAACTCATTACCACCGGGTAATGACGATTCAATTCATAAGAAGGATATTCATAAAGAAACTTTTTCAAATCCTCTTTTCAAATTTGATGAAAACTTTAAATCTAGCAACGTGAATCCTCTCTTTGAAGAGAAGGATAAGGATGTCGAGATTAAGTCTTCTCCTTCCTTCACACTTACTTCACCGGAAGAAAGTGAATTGATTTTGGAAGAATTTGAAGCTTATCTTGAAAGAGATTCGATTCCACCAGGAACTGATCTTACCCGCCCACCTACCCTTGAAGTTTCAAGTAGCAATCCTACTTCCCCTACTCTCACCGGAGAGAAGGTTTGTTCATGGAAAACGTCGATGTTTTTCTCGTTGATCCAATTTGTATGGAGAATGATGACTCGAATTGCGATAAGGAAGAAGATAATTTGTCTTTTAGCAACATTCTTACATAAAAAACCAAAACCTCTTTCTCGTCCTCAAGAAGTTGATGATATTAAGATGAAAGATGACAAAGTTTCAAGTCAAATACCAATTGATACCATTGTTATGCCAATAAGAATCACTTTTGATAATCGAATTAATTTTAATGATCATTTTTCCAAACCAAATGATTTAAAAACGGACTTCACCGTTGCATTTGATTCCACCGAGTCAAGTATTTTACCACCTCCTTTATTAGATTCCGACTCGCCTTTCACTGCGGAGTTATCGGCTAGTGTTACCTTGAATTCTCTCGGAAACGAGGACAAAGTATTCAAACCAGGTATACTAGTTTATCATACCATTCATGATAAAAATCTTGCAACATTGGAGACAAATTTAAGAGAGAACATTTCCTCCTGGACTCTCTTATTTCTCAAAGAACCGTTATCTCCTCGTCCTCCACCGGAACCACCGGATGTTGAGAAATGTCTTGAACCCGAAGCGGGTATTTTGATAACCAAAGTGTTTAAGAGTGTTTCTAAACCTCATGATTTTATGGCCGATATTTTACCCACCCTTCCCACCTTTGTTTCAGATTTGACCTTCATTTCTTCATTTTTCTCCTTCGGGAGTGAAGACACCATTTTTGACCCCGGCATCATCACCTTTCCATTCTCTTATCTACAACCAGTGGCATTTTCAATGGAAGTTTCTTGTTCTAAGTGTTGCTCTCCCTAAGGACAAATTAATTCAGGGATTGAGTTGAGCTTGCGACTCGGTGAACAAAAACAAGCCGCTTCGTGGGAGTTCACCCCATGCTTATCCATTTTCTTTCTTCTTTCTATTTTCTAAATAATGTGTTGTGATGTGTTGAGGCTGTTCTCTTTCGATATTTCGTTGTTTGTTGTTTGTTGTGATTTTTGTAGGATTGAACCAATAATTTCCGAAGCCTCTCGTGTTCGGTGTTGTTTCCCGTTTCACTCGAGCTTCCTATCCTTTGTTTGAAATTAGTTTGGGGAGATCCGATATCCTTTCATCATTATCGATTCACGTTTATCTTTGCATAATTCATAAACGGTTTAGATTTTCGTAGGACCCGGCCTTAAACATTGAGGACAATGTTTCATTTTAGTTTGGGGAGGGAATCTATCGATTTGATGTTGCCTGCTTATTGTTTTGTTCTCACGTACCCGTTTTCCCACAAAAATAGCAAAAATTTTAAATTTTTAAGTTTTTATTTGTAGAAAAAAAAATGAAAAAAAAATTAGTAGTTAAAAAAAAGGATAAAAAAAATAATAAGTGTTAAGACACGAATGTAGGTTTTTCGTTGGTGAGAATAAGAAGTAATTTTTGACCCGATCGAACGTGTTGAGTTCTAGCTTTCTCCCTTAACAATTAATGATGATAGTTTGTGCTAGTCTCATGTAGACTTTAAATATGCTAGGCTTGAAATCATTAGTAAATGAAGACTTGTGCTAATATCAAGTAGATTTTAAATATGCCGAGTTGGATTTTATATAGGCTAAGTATTTGCGAATCTCTTTATTAAAGATTTAAAATTGCAAAGAATAAGAGATGATAGTGTTGATTACGAATTAGGATGCTAAACAAAGTTTTATTTGGAAAACTTAAAGGCTTATAAAAATAACTTGTAGTTTTTCTTCCCTGAAGTTCTTAAAATGATTAATTATACGTGTTCTCTTTAATTTTTACAAATTAGAGTTTTACTCTTAAAAGTCTAATCAACATATTTAGAGAAAAAGCTTTATCGATGAAGTCAACATCATTTGTAAATAAGAATTTTAGTTCAAGTTTATACTTTGGTTTTCTAAAACGAAATTTTTCTATTTGAAAAAATAATGTGTAGAATTAATAAAAAATAAAAAAATAAAAAAATAAAAAAAATTAGTTGGTGAATAAAAGGATGCAAGTTATAAATCCTTAGTGTTAATAATTAATATACAAACTCCATACGAATAAAAGTACATGGGATTGTCGGTTCGTTTCTGATGTGACATCGAAAGAAAGGATGGAGGGTTGTATATTTGGATCGTGTATCATAATAAGTAACTAAACTACTTGTCAAAGGCGTGGCCGATGTGACGTCGAAAGAAAAGTGATACCGGTTCCTAGCCTAATAATGTAAATAGTAATGTTAATGTTGCAAATTAGAAAATAAATAGTAAAAGTTTCATTCTCTAAAACCAAAGTATTCTTTTGAACCAACGTTTGCAAAAGTCTACAAGGCTTTTTCATCGGAAGTTCATGCGTCTTGATTATTATTCTCCGGATGGGGTCTCAAAAACCTTAGCACTTACCCGATGACGGTAGGATGCTAGAGAAGAAAGTCATTTATGGGACAAGTAAACCAACGAGGTCTTAGCTAAGGAGGTTTTTGTTTGCTTTGAGTTGTGATCTTACTATGTTATTAACATATTAGCCCAAAAGGCCCATGTGTAAAGCTTAGTCGGATTTCAACTATCTAAATATGTGGATTTAATGGTTTAAATTAATTTGAGCACACACATTTAAATATATGGTGTATGTCGGGAAGAAAAATTCACAAGTTGTAATTATAAGTAGTCTTAGCATCTTAGCTCGTACTTAACGGTGATCTTATTTTTAAGCTTAGTATAGGAAAAGTGAAAAATTGGGAATGATGAAGTTATCTTTTAGACACTTAATCGTGCTTTTTTGTTCCATGATCCTAAAAGTTACCACTAAGGTAATGAAGACAATACATCATGTCACACAAGAATAAGTTGTAGTTAGGTAGTTAATTATTAAGAAATATCATATAAAAAAAAGTTTTGAAAATGGGAAAACGGGTGTTTTATAACTTGTGACTTAGAAACTTTCCCCGCAAAGACTTTACTACTTCTTAAAGGATTAGTTTGGGGAAGTTTCAAGGTATTTGGTTATAAGGCATGTAATATTGCGTGAGGACACGCAATCGTTTAGTTTGGGGAATTTTGATATGTGTGAAAACATACATCTATTTAATACCACAAATGACCAAAAACATGATTAAAATGGCAAAGATATGTGTGTTTTGTGTTTTGGGTGTGCAGGTATGGATAAGACAAAAATCATGAGAAAACCGTCAAAAACGGGCAAACACGAACACGAGAAACGAAAGAGTGTGCAAGAGCTGGAAGCCAAAGTCAAGAAAAGTCAACCCTCAGTCAACTCAGTCAAACCACAAAAGGACAAAGATCCAAAGTTACAAATCTAGTCCCTCAAGTTTCCAAAGTTACACAAATGGTCCTTGAAGTCTAAATGGACCCATTATCCATAAAAACCTCACCCGGATCCAAAGCCCAAAACAAAAGCCCAATATCCAACCCATAATCCTTTTATAAAATCCAAGGGCCATTTCTGCCATTATTAAAAGACATTTAACACTACACTTATATGGCTTATAATCACAAGGACCAAACCTGCCATTACCCAAACTCACCCCTCCCGTTTTCAGTTAAAATGTAAAAAAGGGCGCCAAGAACAATTTTACTGTTCATTGTCTCCCCCAATTCACCAAAGAGTCAAAACGAGAGGGCTTTTACCAATCAAAGGGTAGAAAGGACAATTCAAGTGGTCAAGTACATAATGGCAGGGAGAAAGATGTCATTCGCATTGGTAAAGTTAAGCAAAAGATCACACGTGGTCTAGAACACAAGGACTCAACTTGCCATTTGCCCAAACTTACCCCATTTACCCCCCTCAGTCAAAAACAGGCGGGAAAGTCTGTTTTAACTATTCATCATCACCTTCGCCATTTAACTCAGGGTAAAACAAGGGGCTTTAGCAAATTGAAGATTCAAAAGAGTAATTCAAGGGTTCAAGATCAAGATGGCAAGGTTAACACATCATCAGAGGTCCTTATTGGTGGAAACCCACAAGAGGAATGCCACATCACTATGAAGAAAGCACAAGGAATGGGGATATTTACACTTGAGTCACTCTCAGAGAAAGCACAAGGTGTCACATCACGGATTGCCACACTGGCAATCCGTATGTGCACATATGCAATCCCACGTCCCAAAGTAGATATCCAATGATTGGAATGAATTAAGGGTGGAGATTAAAAGAAGCGTGTAAGAGTGCTCAGACCCTAGAAGGTTCTCTAAAAGGCTATAAATAACCACACATTTCACACACACAGAGTATCTAGTGAGCTCTTTATTTATTTTTTTAGCTTAATTTTATTTAGCTTATGAAATTTTTATGTATTTTTCTTTAAATTCCTATTGTAATCTTTTTCCAGTAATGTAACAAGCTTTTAGTAAATGAAATTCAGTCTTCTTTTAATACAATTGTTATAAATTCTCAAATAGCTCTAGTGTTCTTATGTTAATGACTCATAAGCTCTTATAAGCTCTCTAAGTCTATAAGCTTATATTGAGCTTAAATCTGGCGGTGGTTTGGGGGGGTGGAGTGGGTTTGGGAGGTGTGCGGGAGGTGCCGTGGGTTGTGGGATTTGTGGGGTTGGGGGTCTTGGGTTGGGGGGTGGTCTGGGTGGGTGGTGTGGAAGGTGGGATATGGGTTGGTGACGGGTTTGTGGGGTGGTTTGTTGGTTGTGGGGGGTTGTTGAGGGGTGGGGCGGGGTATGGGGGTTTTTGGGGCTCCTGGGGGGGGGTGTGGGGTTTGGTTAGGTGGTGTGTGTTGGGTGGGGTGAGTGGGGGGGAGGTGGGGGTTGTGTGGGTTGGTGGGGGTGGGGGGTGTTGAGTTAGTCGGGGGGCTTGGGGGGGGGGGGGGGGGTGGGGTTGGGTGTGTGTGTGGGGGGGTGTGGGGTTGGGTGTGATGGTGGGGTGGGGTGGGTAGGTGGGAGCGAGGGTGGGGGGGGGAGGGGTGCTGGGGGGTGTGGGGGAGTGGGTGGGTGTCGGTTTGGGTGTGGGTGTGGTGTTGGGGGGGGGGGGTGGGTGTGGATGGGGTGGGTTGATGGGGTTTGGGTGGGTAAGGTGGGGGGGTTTGGGGTGGGGGTTGTGGTTGTTAGAGGGTGGGGTGGTGGGTGTTGTTGAGGGTGGTGTTAGTGTTTGGTGTTGTTCAAGGGTAGTGAGGGGTTGTGGCGCTGGGGTGTGGGTGGGGGGGGGGAGTGGGGGGTGGGGGGATTGTGTGTGGGTTGTTGGGGGGGATGTGGGGTTGTGGGGGGGTGTGTTGTTTTGGGTTTGGGGACTCGTGGGGGTAGTTGGGGGGGTGCAGGGTAGTGATGGTGGGTTTGGTTGTGGGGGGGTTGGCGGCGGTGGGGTGGAGTTTTTGGTGGTGGGAGGGGGATTGGTGGGTTTAGGGTGTGATAAGCGGGTGGGGGGGGATATGTGGTTGCGTTGGGGGTTGGGTGGGAGGGTGTGGGAGTGGGGGGGGCAGGGGTGGGTTGGTGGTGTGGTTGGAAAATATCAAGGTGGGGCGGGTGTTGGGGGGTTGTGAGGGTGGGTTGTGGGGAGAGGAGTTGGAGGTTGAATGTGTGGGGTTGTGGGGTGGGGAGTGGTTGGTGGTGGAGTGGGGGGTGGAGGGGGGTTGAGTGGGTTGGAGGTGGTTAGGGGTTGGATTGGGGGGGGGGGGGTTGGGTGAGGGGGGGGGTGGTGTTGGGTGGTGTGGGTGTGGGGGTGTGGGGAGGCGGGGGGGGGGTGGAGGTGTGGTGTGGGGGGGGGGTTGGGTTCGAGCTATGGTTGTGGGGGTGAAGGGGGTAGTTTTTGGGGGTGGTTTTGGTGGGGGTGGTGTGGGGGGTGTTGGGAGGGTGGTGGAGTGTTAGAGGAGGGGGGTTTGGGGGTCTTGGCTGTGTGGTGGGCGGGTGGTGGTGTGTGACTAGTTGGGGGGGTGGGTGTGGTGGGGTGTGGGGTGTGGGGGTTGGGGTGGGGGGGTGGGGTGGGGTGGGTGGGTGGGGTGTGTGGTGTAGTGTGGGTGGTTGTGCGGGTTGTGGTGGTGGGGGGTGTTGGGTGGGGTGTGGGGGGAGGGTGGTGGGTTTATCGGGTTTGTTTTGTGGGGTGGGTTGGGCGTGGGTATGTGGTGGGTGGGGTTGTGATGGGTGGTGTGGGGGTGGTGGTGCGGCGGGTGGGAGCTAGGTGTGTTAGTGTAGGGTTTGGAGTCAGGTTGGGGTAGAGGGGGCTTGAGGTGCATTCTTGGGGTGATTAGGGGGAATGGGTGGGGGGGGATGTTTGTGGTTGGGGGGGGGGTGTGTGGGTGGTTATGGAGAGGCGTGTGGCGGTGTGGGTCGAGTGCTGAGCTGGTGGGTAGGTGGTGGTGTGTGGTGGGGTGTGGAGGTGTGTTGGTGGTGTTGGGGTGTGGGGTTTGTGTGGGGGGTGGGTTGTGGTGATGGAGCGGTTAGTGGTGGGGTATGGTTGGTGTTGGGTGTGTTGATGGGTGGGGATGTGGGGTACGGTGGGGAGGTTGTTTTAGGTTAGGTTGGTGGAGGGTATATTTTATTTTTATTTTAATTAAACTTTATTTTATATTTTTTAATTTGATTTTTTTTATTTATTGTGTGTTTTAGATTTTTTATTAGTTTTATATAATTTATTAATTATGTTAATTTTTTTTTTGTAGATTTTTGGTTCTAGGTATCTTTTATTTAGCTTTTTTTTTTTTAAATTATATATTTTGTTTTTAATTTTTATTTTTTGTTTTGTTATATTAGGGGGGTGGATTATTATTTTTATTGAATTTATATTTATTAATTTTTGCGTAATGTTTTAGTTTAGTTTCTTTTACTTTTTAATTTATTATTTTAATTTTTTTTTTTTTCATATTTTTTTTTATATATTTTATTCTGTTACTTATTTTTTATTATAAATTCTTTAACTTATTTTTATTTTATCCGTTAATTTTTTTTAACTTTTTGCTCATCTATTATTTTGATATTTTTTTATTTTTATTGTAAATTTTTTTGATTTATTAAATTCATGCTATTACTTCCCCCGCGCCCTCTCACTACCTAGTGCCTCTCCACCTTTTTTTATATCTTTTTTTTTTAACCCCCCTTTTTCTAAATATAGTTGTTTAATTATTTTTTTATTTTTTTTTCTTCATATATTATATATATTTTTTAATATTAATATCTTTTATTTCATTAATATATTATTTTTTACATTTATTTAAATACTTTTCTTTATTATGAAATTTATATAAATTAATATTATATATTTTTTTTTTAAATATTACTTAAATTATAGATTTTTTTTATTCGTTGATATATATTTTTATTATTTATAATGTATTGCTTCATTTTTTTACAAACTTTTTTATATATTTATTTATATATCTTATTTTATCAATTTAATTAACATGTTATCTTCGTCTTTCTTAAATAATTTTTTATTATATTCGATTTAACCTTCTCTTACCCCCCTAATTTTTTAAGTCATATTATATTTTTTTTATTTTTTTAATATTTTTATATTATATATTTTTTATTATTTTATATATATATATTATTTTTTATACTCCTATATTTTTTATAGTACTTTTAATCCCTTTTTTACAATATTTCTTATTTCGCGCTTTTTTTTTTTTTTTTTTTTTTTCGTATCTATTGCCCTCCTACCTTTCAATTTTTCTAATTTAATTAGTACAAACGCTAATATCTCGTTATATATAATAGAATTATTTATTATATTATATATTACTAATTTATTATATAATTTATGATTAATCTATAATACTATAATACATATATATAAAATTATTAAAATAACTTAAATATATATAACTATGAAATCTAAGATACACTATATTACTATAAACTATATATCTTCTTTCCGCCGACCTTTTTGTTTGGTGTAGTTGTCCGCCCTGCTCACTTTGATTATCATGCTTACTATCTCTGATGTAGAAGAAGCTGGAAGCTCTTAGGAAGTTTCATTGGACGATTTTAGAGGACGATTTTAACTAGTTTCACTCATCGGCCTTCATTTCCCTATTATTTGAGCAAACCAGGGAGTACTGTTTCTTTTACTTGCTTTTCTTTTCCCTTATTCGTTCATACGGGTACTTCTATAGAACATTGGGGACAATGTTCAACTTAAGTGTAGGGGGAATAAGCCTTAAAAACTATTCCTTTATTTTCCATTTGCTTGTTCATTAAAATGATGGGTAATATATCAAAACATAACATAAAAAGGTAATTTTGACCAATTTTTTTTTTATGACATATACCGACGAAAACCGAATATTAATAGAGTCTCATGGATAGGAATGTATATGACTATGATAAAAACCCTCAAAATTCCACCCCAAAAATGTGAGGTTCGCCTTTAGATCTTTAGGAATCCAGGTATCTATTTTTGATACCCAAGATAGTTTATACCTTTAGATTTCTCGAGTTAAGGTTCGAATGTAGTCATATGTGTATATTTCACCATTACAAATGTGTACGTTTGGTCTTTGTCGCCTTTTCTGGGGCATTGGTATCGGTATTAAATTATATGAGTGTACCGGCAGTATATTAAATTCTAGAACTTGTTTTTGTGATGCATCCCGAGACCGCATAGTAAGTATTAGGATTTGCTAAATGATAACAGGCACTAGGATTAACCTTGTTTTAAACCTGTAATTGTTATTATGGTCACATCGACTATATAAATATCCCATACCTTATCCATGCACTCATTTTTAGTGAAGGATACCCCTAGTACAACCCTCCGAGCCTATCCTTTTTCACGGTTCTCTTAATTTTCTGGTTAAGCCAGACTAGTAATGAAGAGCATTGTTAACCCTTAAACCAATCATTACACCCAAATTGCCTTAGCCTACCTTGTATGTACTCGCTTTTAGTACATTATTGTTTTAACCCGAGTTAATTATTTGAGTACATGGTTGCTAAGTCCTTATCCTTGTAAATATTGTTTTGCAACGATTGGGATTTATGGTAGTATTCATCTTATGAAGAATTGGGGAAGAAGTAACTTATTACCCCCAATAAAGCTCAATAAGCTCCATATTATGTTGTTACGTCTCAATTCGGGTCATTAGTTAGATTGTAAATATTGAGTATGTAAAAATTCAATTGTAGGGGTACATCTATAAACCCCCATGATGTATTATATGTTTAAGCAATGGCAGGGCAAAAGTGTGCAAAAAAATGTATATAAAAAGAATGTACATAAAAAAGGGAGTGAAAAAAATATACAGGGTGCCATTTGCTTATGTCTATGTTTATATTAGAGTTAAGAAAAGAAAAAGAAAGAGACTAATGTGGTGTTTTGTAGAGTTTGTATATCTTGTCCAAGTCTTTGGCTTAGCAACCCAACCAACGTGTATTCTTATAAATAATTAGCTAACCCTTACACTCTAAATTCACCCAAAATTCACTCCCTAAATGTGTCCCATTCATTTTAGTTTTCGTTAAAGTTATCTTACACCTACACCCCACGACCCTTTAAAAGACATGTTTGACAGTAATGAATAATACTTGCGTCGAGCGGTGGAGGTTAGATCCTTTACCAAGCCTATGGTAATTTATATGCTATGGCAGGTAAATAACGTGTTGAATTTTTGTTCCATTATGTTATAATTTATTATACACCCGAGTGAAAGAGGAATCCCAAACACTTATGTGAGGTGCTAGTATATACTTTTCGTGCTTTTAATTACGAGGTCTAGAAGGTTGTGTTGTAAAATGCTTTTAAAGAGTAGGTTAAATGACCCTTAATACTGCTATTGTCTAGATAGAAAGGCCCATTTGCTTGAGGACAAGAAAATCCTAAGTGAAGGGGTATTTGATGAGGTGTCATTTTATATACTATTTCGGGGTCATTTAACCCTTTAAATCATGCAAATATGCCCATATTATGTGATTAATCGTTTGTTTTTAGGTTTTTAGTACTTGGATGACATTTGGAGGAAATACAGTTACTTGGGCTCATTTGGAGAAGAAACGGACAAGATTACGGACCTACACCAAATCTCTTGAAGATTTATGCATACAGTGAGTAGAGACGGCGTCACAGGCATAAAGCGACACCATCATGATCTATATGGTGACAGCGTCAGGAATCTCGAGACGGCGTCAGGACGTGGCCGACTTAAAGAGGATCTAGAATCATCTACATGGCGACGGCGTCAGAATTTCAAAGCAACGCCATCGTAGCAATTTTCCTATATATATTAAACCGATATTAGGGTTTTAAGTGTGTAACTTTGTATAATTTTAGGGAGATGAACCCTAGTCATTTCAACAGCTTTTAAGGTCATTTTTAGGGCCTCAAAAACCTATTGTAACTACCTTTAATCCATGTTTTAATCAAGTAAGATTATTTATCATTAATCATTCAATATGATTTCATGAAACTTAGGTTGTAGATACTTTTGATGTTGCTTCTTGTTGATGAATGTGCGTGTTAGGCTCTAGAAAACTAGCCATAAGATATTAATGTTAGACATCTAGGGGAAAAGCGAGTAGCATAGAAAAAGGGATACATCTGTAATAGCATTCATACTACCTTACCCCTAATATGGTTGATCCCTCTTAAGTTATTTTACATGCATTTAAAATACTCTTAGGGGCCTTGTAATAGTATTCATACTACCTTACTTGTGCGTTGCCCTACCTGAATATTAAATAGACGGCGAGTTCGTGTAATCTGTTCATGACCTAGGAAATACTTACACATATCATCGCAAGTGTGACAAGGTAACAAATCTAGGAGTAGCAATCTGAGGAGTAGTGCATGATTAGGTAAATACATCTCTTTATCATAAAGTTATCACCAGTAGTCTTAGATTATATTTAGTTTAATTATTAGTTAGTCAAACCAATCTCTCAAACCATGATATTTACTCTTTCTTAAAAAAAAAAAAACACAAAGAATCTTCTATCAAACCCTGTAGAATTCTGTTAGCCCGTGTTTGAGCCCTTCCTAACCTATTCCCCTAGAGAATGATAACAACCCCGAGTCTTACCTATACTACACTACAACGATTAGGTACACTGCCTAGGGAGTTGTAAAACTTCGTGTTGAAGTCTTAACGACACCCGCATCACCTATACTTTCAAGGATCCTAATTGCTCGAAAGTCTCGATGTTAAGGTATCTTGGTTGTAGCTATTAAGTACCAACTATCGAAAAGACTTGTCTTTAACCTAAATAGATTATTAACCTCTCTAAAAGAGTTTATGTGCTTCTTTAAGTATTTAGGGTAAGTAAGGCGGTGATCGGATCGATTTCTTCACTAGGATAGATTCCAACTTATCCTAGAACCTTTGTAATTCTAAATTTAGTGGTTCGCCTAACAAAAGGGCTAAACGGATCAAAACTACCTTTCAATATTGCCAAAATGCAGGATCTATGACAAGCTATAAGGATATCTAATAAAATGATAATTAAATATGAAACATTAATCAATACATTAGTAATTAACTAACTAGGCCAACACTAGAAGTGCTTAGCCACTCATGGTAACAGAATAGTAAGAAATAATAAAGGGATTCATTGATCGAAAGCTCATAATTCTTACATGATTTATTTATAAATGATTAAATACAAAACTAAGTAAAGTGATTTCTCCCTTGTGTTAATACAAATAATGTCTAAAAATGTTATTTATATTTTTCGACATCTCAACGTTTTGATAATAACAAAATGTAAAAACGTTTACGATAAAAATAAACGTTTAAAATTATTAATCGTAAATTTCCATTTCTAAGATTGGTGATCACTTAAGGTATGTAGAAACAAATCATTAAGCATGATTAGTGATCAAGAAAATATTTCTTCCTTAACCATTACATTTTCACAAAAGTATTTCTACAAAATAAATATACAAAAATATTTTTTAATAAAAGAAAATATTTTATTTAAATAATAAAATTTGAATCTGGTTTTTCTCCCAAAATGGAAGCTTCCATACCAGATACAACATTCCTCACAAAAAGACAAAAATAGGAGCAGAGTCTAGTGGCGGCCCCCTTATAGGTCTGGCGGTCCCCAGATATATCTGGGGCCACCGGTACCGCCGCCAGCTAACCATTGGAAATCCTGTCTATAAATATTACACTATTTCTGGCACAAAAATACACCTCTTTGCACGAATTTTTCCAGTCTTCTTTCTCTCTCTAAAAACCTTCTTTCTCTCACTAAATCTCTTGATCACTAACATTGTTTGATCTTGTTTCAAGTGATCCAATCTCTTCTTCTCACCTCTTCTCTCCTCTTTATCAAGTGCAAGAGAAGAACATTCGTATTCGCCAAGAAACGAATTGTTATTCAGTGATCTCTCCTCTCTTCTTCTATGTATCAAATCTCTATCGTAATTGTGTGATTCGGATTATGTGTAAATCCAATAGTGTAGATCTTGTGATTGTGTAGTGCTTATGATGTGGTAGATTGGTTCTAGCTAAGATTAGGATTTAACATTTAGCTTAGTGTCAAAAAATAACGTAAGCGACGTGTAAACGGTTTTTTCGCCTAAAGGGAACTTGTTGACATAGTGAAATCTCGAGTAGGATGCTCCGGGAGTGGAGTAGGGCGAAGAGGAGCTTCGTAGCCGAACCACTATAAATCTTAGCATCTTGGTTTGATTGTTTATTTCCTTATCTTTTTATATTATTGTCATTGTTACTTAGTATTAATGTAGATATTTACATTGCTGATTCATATTGTTGATTGGTTGAACATACAACTCGAATCTAAGTATTTTGAAAGAAAACTTTTGAAACATAAAATGAACCTGTAAACTATTCAACCCCCTTCTAGTTTCCACAATTGGTATCAGAAGCCAAGGTCACTCAAGATTTTTAAAATATATTATATTTTAAACCTTGGATCAATCTATGGATTCCAACAAATATCTAGAAGGGCAATCCATGCAAAGACCACCACTTTTTGAAAGTGATATTTTTTTATTGGAAAAATAGATTCGAGACACATGTTAAATCAAAAGATCTTGATTTTTGGCATTTTATTAGTAACGGTGATTTTCAACCTATTCAACAAAATCCAGAAACCTAATTAGATTAGGTTATCCCTTTTAAAAAACAAAGTGACAATCTTAAAAAGAAGCTTGCGAAAAATAATAAAGCCAAAATGGTTATATACAATGCTTTGCCAAGAAAAGAATATGAAAGAATTTTCATGTGTAATACGGCAAAAGGAATTAGGAAAACTTTGTTACTCACCCATCAAGGGTAATAACCAAGTCAAAGATAACAAGATCGACCTTTTGGTACAAAAATATAAACAATTCGTCATTTCTGAAGATGAATATATAGATAGTGCGTTTGCAAGACTTAATACTATCATTACTAGTCTAAAAGCTATTGATGAAGGTTATTCTAGCAAGAATTTGTTAGAAAAGTTTTTAAGCCTCTACATCCTATGGAGAGCAAAGGTCATTGACGATTGAAGAGTAGAAAGACTTAACATCACTCTCACTTGATGAACTCATCGAGAATCTCAAAGTTCATGATATGATCATCAAGAAAGATTCTAAAATAGTCAAAGCTAAGGGAGAAAGAAAATCTCTTGCTTTAAAGGCTAAGAAGAATTAGTATGGAGGAGTGTTTGACTTCCGGAAATAAAGACGAAGAATACGCCATGGCGGTTAGAGACTTCAAGAAGTTTTTTAAGAGAAGAGGTAGATTCGTGAGACAATCTTAGAACGACAAAAAGACGTTCCAAAGAAGCCGAGATGACAAGAATGGTAAATGTGATAGAAAATGTTTTAGATGCGGCGATCCAAATCATCTTATTGAAGAATGTCCAAAACCACCAAAAGACAAGAACCAAATAGCTTTCGTCGGAGGTTCTTGGAGTGATTGCGATGAAGAAGATGATGAGAAGGTCAAAGATGAGACGTATCTCGTAGCTCAAGAATCAAATGAACTATGTTCCGAATCCTATTACTTTAGTGATGAAAACTCATCAATAGATGATTTAGTTTTAGATAATGAATATGATAAACTGTGCAAAATGAGTTTAAAGATAATCACTAAAAACAAAAGATTAAAAGCCGCTAGAAATAGTTTAGAAAAAGAGCTTAGTATTCTAAAAGAAAAAGTGTCTACACTCGAGAAAAACAAGGGAGTTAATCTTGAATGTGTAAAGTGTCATGTGCTTAAAATTGTGAATGAAAAACTGAAAGAGGAAGCCATTAGATTAACTAAATTTGAAAAGAGCACACATTGCTTAAATGAAACGTTAAGTAATAAAAAACCCATCGGTGATAAATTTAGTTTAGGGTTTAACTCATGTGAAACATCAACTAGCAAGTCTAAGGAAATAAAATTTGTGAAATCTCAAAAAGAAACATCCTCTGGTGGTGGTCCCCAAAATACCATGGGTGGCCCCCTTATAGAACAGACGGCCCCCAAAGTAATTATGGGACCGCCAGTATGTTCACCTATTTTTGAAAAATCTATTTCTTTTCAAAAAAACCATTTTGGGTCCTAGATCAAAACATATAATGGTAAACAACGTCAAAGTTCCCTTTGCTAATGATAATGAAGTAAAACAATTTTATAAGCCGTCGTTAAAACCCGGAGTTGGATTTTCAATACCTAATTTTAGATCAAAAACCCACCACTAGAAGTGTCAATAATATTGATAAGTGTAAAATTACACATATTGTTTTATACAAAATGACCCTAAATGACCCAAAACAGACTAAAAATGGCAAAGATATGCTTGTTTTTGTGTTTTGTGTGTGCAGGTACGGATAAGACAAATATCACAAGAAAACCGTCAAAAACGGGCAAACACGGATACGAGAACGGAAGAGTGTGCAAGAGCCGGAAGCCAAAGCCAAAAAGTCAACCCTCAGTCAAAGTTAACACTAGAAGACAAAGACCCCAAAGTTTCAAATTCAGTCCCTTAAGTTTCAAAAGATTACACAAATGGTCCTTGAAGTATTAATGGGCCCTTTATACCTTAAAACCTCACCCGGATCCAAAGCCCATACCCGACCCAAACCCTAAAGCCCATTCCCCTTTTATAAAAGTCCAGGGGCCAATTCTGCCATATTTGAAAGATGTTTAAAACACCTAAACTTTCATAAACCAAAGAGAAGGACCTGGTTTGCCAATAGCCCAAAGTTTAAATCCAATTTTACCCGTTTTCAGTTATAAAAAGGCGCCAAGAACAGTTTTACTGTTCACCGTCTCTCCCAACGTAACCACGGGTCAAATCAAAGGGCTTTTACTAATTAAAGGGTGCAATAGTCAATTATAGGGCTAAAGTAGATGCGGCAGGGTAATAGTAAGAGCTCTACTTTCGTCACCCTCTCTAGCCGCGCGGTCAATCCATAAGGGGGAATGCCACGTTGGACATAAGAAAACACACGAGGAGTGAATTTTTATACTCGGACTACTCACGGAACAAGCACAAGAGCATCACACGGATTGCCACGCTGGCAATCCGTGTGAATCCCAAGACTTGATCAAACGGCCAAAAATTACTCACCAATGATTGATGGAATGTACGGTGTTGATTGGAGGGAGCGTGTAGAGCAAGGAAAGGCTAGAAGGTTCAGCTTGTGGTTATAAATAGCACACACTCACACACACATGATCATCTTCTTTTTCCTTTTTAGACCTAGTTTAGCTTTTGGATTTTTAATAGCTTATTGTAATTTTCCTTTTTCAATCTGTATCAAGTTTTAGATTAATGAAATTAAGTTTTTATCTCTAAAAAATCTGTCATTAGCTCTTGTTATTTACTCATAAGCTCTTAATAAGCAAAAGTGATAAGCCTCAGTTTAATAAGCTCTATTTCAGCTCTCATAAGTCTCTAAGCTTATGATAGAGCTTAATAAGTCATTTAATCTAGTAAACATTTAAAACAAGTATAATTCCTTTGATATTTGAACTTTTAAGCTAAATGGAAGGGGAGCTTACAATGGAAGAGCTCCCATGGATTTTTACTGGCTTATTTTAAATAAGCCAGAGCTGTTGATAAGCTCTTTGAGCTCTTTTACCTTTGTTTGGCTAAGGTTCCTGTAAGTCTTCATTTAAATTCCTTTGTCCTTTAATATTTAGCTTAATAATTGCTTATTAGTGTAAATTTGCTTATTTGCTTAATTTGTATGTTTATTTGTGCTTATATGATCTTATCCTAGCTTATTAGGTATATTTGCTTTTTTGTTTTAGCTTAATGTTTAAAAATTTGTTTAGCTTAACTTGTCTTATAAAAATTACTAAAAAGCCAAAATAGTTAGCTTAGCTTATAGCTCTTTGATTCTAGCTTAAATTAGTTATTAGATTATGTTTATCAAGATTGTTATAAGCCAATTTGTATCTGGTATTAAGGATTTGTTAATTAAACTTCAAAATCTAAGACTTAATTAAATCTGTCAAAAGGCTAAAGGGGTGTTTGGGTAAAGGTAGTTTGACCATAAATAGTCATAGTTTTTTTGATAAAAGTTTTTGAACCAGCTTTGATTTAGTCTAAAATGGGTAGTTTAGTGATTTTCTCAAGTTAGTTTTCAAAAATTGAAAAGTTTAAGTTCATTATGGTTGTCTCAGCACCAGGGCAAATTTTCCTCTTTTCTTTGCTAGCTTAAAAGTGATCCAAGTTCTCCTAGGCTTAGAAGTGGCTTGTGTAGTGTTATAACACTTTCATTGAGTAAGTCTAGTGCAGGGGAAACCACCTTGGTTGCCTGCATTTTTGGTTTAACCAAATCTGTCAAATGCACCAGTAGTATTAACATTAAGTTAATACTGTTGGTCTTATTGAATCAAAATGAGGTTAGTTTAAATAAGTTTTAGCTTTTAAAACTCAGTAGATTTATAGACTAGATATAGGATAATTTAGGTTAAAACTTATTTTTAGAATTCCAGCTTATTTACTAAGGTATTTTAGCTCTTAAATTTCATATAAATTCTTAAAAAAAACCAAAAATAGTGGTAACTAGTTTTAGCTGTTTAATTAGAATTCCTAGCCTAAGTTTTTGTTTTTATGATTTGGATTACTAGCCTATAGGTAGGTAATTAAGTGTTTATAAGCTCAACTTCTGTCTAAGCTTATTGAGCTTTTTAGCTTAATGTCTTTTTGAGCTTTTTAAGATTTATTCCTAAGTTTAGCACTTAGATCTTCAAATTCAGATAGTGTAGATTGTTAGTGGCTAAATAAGCTTGTTAGGATTAGCTTATATACATCATAAGCTGCCTAGAACTTCTTTTGTTTTCAAATTTGAGCTTATAATGAAGTGTGTGCAAGTCTTTTAGTTAAAATAAGCTTGTAGGTGCTCAAAAGTTCATTTTCTGAGGTCAGATCTTAAAAAGCTCTTTGAGAGCTTATTTTTGAGTTTCAGTAAGAGTTGCTTTTATTAAAGTTGCTTAAAAATGTTTGCTTAATAGGATTTAGCTTTTAGTTTTAAAAAATAAAAAAATTGCAAAAAATGGGGGTTTGCCAGACCTGAACCCGAGACCTCAATCACGCAACACACACGTTTTAATAAAAAACACTTGCTTCCCCCAAAATAAAAGCTCATCCAATCATATCCTATACACCATTAAATAGGATAGACCCTCGTTTTTTTTCTTTTTCTTTTTTCCCTTAATAAGGCCCTGTAGCTTAAATAAAGCTTATTTAGGGCTTATTTGTTTAGCTTTTTCGTAGTTAATATTTTTCTTAAGTTCCTGTTAACATTTAGGATTTTCCCTGAATTTTTCACATTTTTCCATTAAGTAGATTATTTTTTAATCAATTTTCTTAGGATTTAATTTTCGAAAAATCATAAAAAATAGAAAAAAGTTGCAGAAAATTACAAAAAAATAGTTTTTAGTTTTATAAAAAGTACTTTTAGTTTTACATTAAGAAAAATCATTTTTACCGCTTTTAGATTTTAATTTTCATTTTTGAGCTTTTTATTTTAATTTAAAAAAATAGGATTTTAATTTTAAAAATAGTTAAAAATAGTTTTCTGAGTTTTTAAGTTACTTTAGACTTTACTAAGTTTAAAAATCGTTTTTCTAAATTTTTAGGATTTAATTTGCCATTTTTTAGGATTTAATTAGAGTAAAATAGTTTTTAAATCATAATAAATTTAAAAATAATAAAAAAAATATTTTTTTTCTTTTTCCTAAAATTTTCTTTTGTCCTATTCTAGGTTTAAAATTTAGTTTGCATTTTTTTAAAGTTTAATTTTGTCTTATTTGCTTATTCGTCGCGTTTTATTTGTTCCCGTTATTTGTTTAATTGTGTTTGTGTTCTTATTTTAATTGTTGCTTTTAATTGGTAGTTATAGAAAATCAAAAATATCTTTTCTCTCATTCAAATCATAATCCAAACTAAGGCGTGGTTTCAATTTCACAAGTCGTTGGGGAAACGACCTCATACTTCCCGGTTAAATATACGTATTATATATTATATATATCTTTTAGAGTGAGCTTTTCTTAAGGGAGACTTTAGGAAAGTTCTTAATTGCTCTTTTGGAATATTATAGTATATTTTATATATAGTAAAATACCGTATCAATAATTATCCTCGTCCTAAGACACTAGAACCAAAAAGGAATATTGGTCGACAAACCCAACCTTATGGTTTTCCAGTAACTTTGAATAATTTCCAACGTCAAAGTTACATGCCATGGGAAATGTGTCTTCTATTTCCACATCCTAAGTAATTACATCAAATGCAAGGGATGTTTATCACTAACAACTTTGGACCCATGAGATATTGGGGACCAAATGTTTGAATTATTGTCTTATATAAATAGATATGTCTTGGGACTTGGAACCCGATGAGTGGATAAAGGATAGCAGATGCTCTAAACATATGACGGGTAACCGAAAGCTCTTCTCAAGCTACAAGGCATACAATGGAGGTAATGTTATTTTTGGTAGCGATCTTCGCGGTAACATCATTGGCAAAGGTATGATTTCGAATGATTCTCTCAAAATAGATAATGTATAACATGTAGATAACTTAAGATCTAACTTGCTAAGTGTATGACAAATATGTGATAATAAGTGTAGAGTCACTTTCTCTGAACATGATAGTGAAATCACTAAGGATGGTAAGGTTATAGGTAGAGGTATTAGGAAGAAAGGCTTATATGTGATGAAATTAGGAAATAAGCCAAAAGACCAAAATTGTCTAGCAACGATTAATGAAATCTCCACGTAGTGGCATAGGAGATTAGGTCACGCTAATATGCGTCTCATTCAATCGTTAGCATCTAAGGAATTAGTTAGAAATTTACCTAAGCTTAAGTTTGATCAACACTTCTATGATGCTTGCAAAATTAGAAAACAAGCTGACACTAGTCACAAAGCTAAGAATATAGTCTTAACGACTAGATGCTTAAAACTCCTTCAAATGGATCTCTTCGGTCCATCCGTCGTACGGAGTTACAGAGGAAACCGCTACACCTTAGTCCTAGTAGATGACTACTCTAGGTATACATGGACTAGATTCCTTAAGGACAAAACTGAAGCCTTCGATCAATTTGAAATATTTAGTAAGAAAATTCAAAACCAATTAGGATGTACAATAGTGTCAATAAGAACCGACCAAGGTAGGGAATTTGATAATGAGGTGCAATTTAGAGAGTTTTGTAATGCAAATGGAATTACACATAACTTCTCCGCTCCACGCACTCCTCAATCAAATGGCATGGTTGAAAGGAAAAATAGGACACTTCAAGAAATGAGTAGGACTATGTTGAATGAGCAATCGTTACCACAAAAGTTTTGGTGTAACACCATAGATACTTCAACATACATTCTCAACCGAATCCTAATTAGATCCATCTTAGGAAAAACACCTTATGAACTCTTGAGAGGTAGGAAACCTACTCTTGATTATTTTAGAGTGTTTGGAAGCAAGTGATTCATTTTAAACACCAAAGTCTACCTTACTAAGTTTGACCCAAAGTCATACGAAGGTGTCTTTTTTAGGTTACTCCTAAAATAGTAAAGCCTACATCATTCTTAATAAACACACTAGGAAAATCGAAGAATCACTCAACGTGACATTCGATGAAACTCCTCCACCCTCTAAGACATCACCCTTGGTGGACGATGACTTAGATGAAGAAGAAGCTATTAAGGTTACCGAAAAGAAAAACCTAGAAAATGACATTGAAGATGAAACTTTAGAGATTGATGAAATAGTCAATATTAAGGAATCTAGGAAGCATCCATTAGAAAATGTCATAGGAAACCTTAACCAAAGAACCCTTAGGTCACAAGCCCAAAACCAAAGTAACTTATTTTGTTTTATATCAATTATAGAACCTAAGAATGTGAATGAAGCCTTAGCGGATGAAAGTTAGATAATCGCCATGCAAGAAGAATTAAATCAATTCATTACTAACGACGTTTGGGAGTTAGTTCCACAACTTAGGAACACGACAATCATAGGAACTAAGAGGGTATTTAGAAATAAGTTAGACGACAATGGTGTGGTTTCTTGAAATAAGGCTAGGTTAGTTGCTCAAGGCTATAATCAACAAGAGGGCATCGATTATGATGAAACTTATGCCCTAGTTGCTAGACTTGAGTCTAATAGAATACTATTAGCTTATGCTTGTGCTTTAGATTTTAAGCTATTCCAAATGTATGTAAAAAGTGCATTCCTGAATGGTTTTATCATTGAGGACGTATACGTGGCACAACCTCCATGATTCATTGACTTTGAAAAACCAGATCATGTTTATAAACATAAAAAAGCTTTATACGATCTTAAACAAGCACACAAAGCTTGGTATGATAGATTAAAAGCTTTTATTATTAAACATGAATACAAAATGAGAATGGTAGATAACACACTTTTTACTAAGAAGAAAAGTTCAAACCTCATCATCGTTTAAATATATGTCGATGACATTATATTCGACTCAAATTGTCAAGAGGTGTGTGATGAATTTGCCAAAATCATGCATGACGAGTTCGAGATGAGCATGATGGGTGAACTTAACTTCTTCCTTGGATTACAAATAAAATAAATGGATGATGGTATTTTCTTTAATCAATCTATATATATTAAAGAAATGCTTAAGAAATTTAGCTTAGAAGATTCTAAACCAATGAAAACCCCCATGTCCTCTGATACTAAACTCACGAAAGACGAAAAGTGTGAGTCGGTAGATAGTACCAAGTATCGAGGCATGATAGGTAGTTTATTATACCTAACGACAAGTAGGCCCGATATCATGTTTAGTGTCTACCGTTGTGCCCGCTCGTAAGAGGCTCCCAAAACCTCTCACTTTGAAGTGGTTAAGCGTATCTTTCGATACATTAAAGACACTACGTACTTACGATTATGGTATCCTAAGGGGACCGACATAGAAACAGTAGTATATTTTGACTCTGATCATGCGGGAGATTATGTGGACCGAAAGAGCACTAGCGGTATTTGTACGTTCGTGGGATGTTGTTTGACATCTTGGTTATAACACCCTGTGTTTTCAAGTCATTGACGACATCAATAAATCTACTATTTATTTTTGGTGTTGTACGCGTTTGCTTGTGATTTCATGAATTGAGTTTAAATCGCGTAGGCTAAAAATTAGCGTTCAATGTAAACGGGCATCAAACAATTAAGCGTTTACATCAATCAAGTATTAAATAATTATTTTGAGAATAATTATGGTCGTTGTTTATTTTATTTTTATCGGTTACGTAAATTATGTACGTTTCGCGATAAAATACGTTTAGGCATACCCGGAAACCACAAAAATATTCCTACGCTTCAACAAATACCCACATTTATACCCAATACTCAAAAATTACATAAATATATCATGTATATCTCTCTATGGCCGAATATGGACCAAAGTGTGCAAGAAAATCTCATAAGAAAACACATTTCCTAGTTTTCATGGGATAACCTCAACTATTAGGGAACATGTATTAAATTTCTTCAACTTTGACCAAGGACTTTGACCAAGGACTCCTTAAGACCCTCATGGTGTCTCCTTGACTAGTCTTACATATACAAGACTTATACATTGCAAGTATTAACACACATATCCACTTCCTTAAGGTAAAAATCAAATAATCTCTCCCTTCTACCCTCTATAAGCCCACGGCTTGAAACCCCCTTCCAACCAAATCCATACAAAACTTTATACAACATATACACACATATACACATCCATCCTAAGATATTCTAAGGTATTTCCAAGCATTGGCTAAGCATTTTCAAGTATTAATCAAGTGAAAGGAAGCTAGGGCTTATTTAAGAAAACTAGGGTTTTCCTTGGTGCAAGCTTTGGATTTTTATCTAAACAAGGGTTTAGATTACATTGATCATCATCATCATACACCATAAGGTCATCTAGAACCCTTTATGTTCTTTCAATATTCATTTTATGCATATGTTAGTTCTATTGTAGCTTGAATCACCATGTAGGATTTTTAACATGTAAATGGAGTTTTTACTTGTAATGATCATTTTGCACACTATTATATATGTTGAGATATTGCTAATATCATGTTAAAAGGGATGAGAAAGTATTGTACCATATTAAGTTGGTGTAAAAATGATTAACTACAAAAGTAGTAAGGTATAAAAGCAAGGTTAAAAATGGATTCAACAAGGTCACTCAAAGATTCTGTCCAAAATTCGTATATATAACACATTATTTTATATTTTTATAAAGTAGTATGATTCACGACGATTCCGAAAAGGTAAGAAACTTGTCAAACGGATTTATAACGAAAAAGTTAGAGCGAAAACGAGGTATATATTCGAGGTATAAAAATCCAGCATTTGTTAAGTTAGTGGTTTCTGTCAGGATTTTAAGATGGTATTTGCGGCACTTTCGAGTCCGTTTCGGCCTTCGGCCGAAACATGAAAGTCGTTCGGAAGGTCGTTTTACTTCCCCGCGAGGTTCTTTAAGTCTAAAAGCGAGTGATAACGGGTCGTAAGGCGGGGGCAAAATCTGGCTTTTTGGTAATTAATACACTGCATCAGATCTGATGCGAGTGCTTTTTCGCCCATTTCGGTCGAGTTTCGGGTCTCGGACAGAACTGGAAAGTTGTTCAAAATATCGTTTCGCATAAATTCTCTTTAGAACCCGAGTCATGAAAATGTGATTTAGTGGGTCATTATAGTCGGGTCAGACTTAGAAAATAAACTATAACTACCAGGAGTAACTATAACTACCAGGAGTAACTAATATACTACCAGTAGTAATAACTATAACTACCAGGAGTAACTAATACACTACCAGGAGTAACTAATATACTACCAGTAGTAATAACTATAACTACCAGGAGTAACTAATATACTACCAGTAGTAATAACTATAACTACCAGGAGTAACTAATACACTACCAGGAGTAACTAATATACTACCAGTAGTAATAACACTACCAGGAGTAACTAATATACTACCAGTAGTAATAACACTACCAGGAGTAACTAATATACTACCAGTAGTAATAACTATAACTACCAGGAGTAACTAATATACTACCAGTAGTAATAACTATAACTACCAGGAGTAACTAATACCCTACCAGGAATAACTATAATTACATTATTCAGATATTTATAAATGTTTTACAATTATAAATATGTTTTCACTCAAACAATTAGATGGTGATTAGCTAAATAGACTTATGCATGGTAGAGATTACTCAATGTGATTAGTACTTATACGACCTTAATTTAAATAGGTTGCATCTGATCGATTTGCGTGACGCACTATTTGTGATACACTTGGTATTTGCTCACTCAAGGTGAGTTCATAGCCCCACGTTTTACATGATTTGTTTTATAAGTTTTGGGGTGAGAACATGCTTATTTACAAATGCATTTATATGGTTGATAACAAATTGATTTACATACTCTTTTATATATCTCGCGATGAGATACACTACTTGGTTTACTTTTTGGACGTAAACACATACTTGACTTTTACTCGAATAATTACGGATTAGCTTAGGTTTCATGAACTGTAAATCACTTGGAGGGTGAGCGCGAATGTTATAAAATAGATCTATTGGGGATTGACAACCCCCGTTCGGGTGATTAGCTCTCACTAGTTCGAGATCGAACTAACGAACGTTATATCATGTCGGAGCACAACACGACATACTGATGAATCTGAACCTTACCGTGTCTTGAATAAAGTGGCATACTTATAAGTCTACGTCGCAGTTCCATGAACTTAGAGTAATCGTAAATCATTGTTTTATACACATATGAATCTTTACATTGCTGTGAATAAAGTGGCAATATCTACTTGAAACATTTTGATATATTGTGCTCATTACAATATATACTTGAAACATTTTGATATATTGTGCTCATTACAATATATACTTGAAACATTTTGATATATTGTGCTCATTACAATATATACTTGAAACTTGTTGTGATAATTATATTGTGCTCATTACAATATATACTTGAAACATTTTGATATATTGTGCTCATTACAATATATACTTGAAACTTGTTGTGATAATCATATTGTGCTTCATTACAATATATACTTGAAACTTTTTGGGATTTTATATAAGGAAACCTATATATGTCGGTTTATGCGTTGCAAGTCTTGTATGGGCGAAACTTGTAGAGCAAACTCAACCTGAGTATTTGCAAGAATTGTTGCAAAGTCTTCTTAAGGATTTACAAATCCTTAATGAAATTCAACCACTTAAGCAAGAAATTCCTAACCAAATTCAGAAAGATCAAGAAGAGAAGAGTATTGTGGAACTGCTTGCTGAGGAGAGAATTCAAAAAGCTAATCAAGTTTTGAATGAAGTTCAATCTTCTCAAGAAATGAGAATCCAAGATTTGGAGATTCAGAAGCAGCAGTGTTTAGAAGAAATGAAAGAATGGATAAATGAGTTAGGAATAAGAGAATATCAAAAGGAGGAAATCGATATTGATTATAGGAGAAAATGTGAAGATAAGATTTATGAGCTTAAGGATAAATTCAATGGTCTAAGCATTGAAATTCGAAAAATCATACAAGAAGCAGAAGAGCTTAGAAAGTCTGAAGCTAGAGCTCGAAGTCAGAAGATTATCATTGATGATGATGACGATGATTTGGGATTTTATGCGGTTCATCCGAATACGATTCACACTCCCGTTTCGCAAAACGTAGAGCCTAAGGATTCACTCATAATGGGAGACGGGAATATTAACACTACTCCGGAAACGGAAACAATTAGTGTTGAGTCCCTTGTTTCAAACCCAAGTGAGTCCGATGACTTTAGTTTGGGGGAGTGTAATTTGTTCAACATCGATGATTCCTATTACGAAAAGTCCACGAGTAGACTTGATCATCTTGCTCCGATTTCGCCAGAAATCGTTGAAGTTTGTGTCGATAACGATGATACCGACGACGATGACGATTGTGATATGCCTGTCTGTGATGAATCTTCTCCGATTTTTACGATTTTCTCTAATCCTCTTTTCGATTCTAACGAAAATTTCTCTAGTGATGATGAGTCATTATTCGAAGAGGAAATTCAAAAGGATGAATTTAATTCTTTCTCCAATCCTCTTTATGATATTGACGATGAAATCATTACAAATGAAAGTTATTCTCTTTCTAGAAAGGATTTAGACGAAATTATTCTAATTCCACCAGGGAATTGATGAACGTGCCTTTAATGCGATCTGATCTTTTAGAATCTCTTCTAAATCGTGATTCTCCGATTGATTCTACAAAGACCGATTCTATTTTTGATGAATTTTCTTTTCCTCGACTTCCGGAAGAACATAATTCTGAAAATGTTGATACAATTATCGAGTCTCTCTCTTATTCTCCTATCCCTGTTGAGGATAGTGACTCTCTTATAGAGGAGATCGATTTATTTCTTACTTCCGATGACTCGATGCCACGGGCATTGAGAGCGATGATTAGACTCGGAAGGGGTGATTTTCGTTTCTTGAAGAATGGACTATTCAATGATTATCCTTCCCCTTCCCGAAAATGAGTCATATAACCTTAATAGTGTTGATAATCCGGAATCACCGGTTGTTAAGAGTTGTTTTGATTTTGAGCCCGTAGTGGCCGTGACGAATGATTTTGATGTGCTTAATGATGTTGAATCTTTTGATTCGGGGGAAGGTGAAAATGTTGATTCTCTAAATGTTGAAGAGGAAGATTCCTTCACATTTACTATTCGATCATTTTTACCATTTGTCACCTATCCCGAGGTTTTACCCGCATCTTACTCCACGGGGAGTGAAGATAAAGTTTTTAATCCGGGTATTTTTGACAAGGATGCTTTTAAGGACAAGAGTTCAAAAGAGTTAGCACCATCTAAAGCTCTTTTGACTCTTAAGATTTTTGACCCACCCCACCCACCCTTAATGGACTTTAATGTTACCAAAGCATTTTTCGGGTTCACATTTTCTCTCTTGAAAATCTTTTCTAAAAAGTTTGTTGAACCCGGAATCAAAAATGCTACGGTATATCTTTCATCCCTAGTTTGGGGAGGTTTTTACCTCTTGGATTTTCTTCACCATTGCTATTATCCACCATAATGACCTAGTTTGGGGAAAGAGTCAAGCGAAGGGATCCTTAATAAACAAGCGCTTCGTGGGAGGCACCTATGCTTATCCTTTTATTTTCTTTTCATTTTATTTTTTTGCTTCCCAGAACAAATGTCATTCGGGCGAGTATAGCTTGATACCGGTTAAAAAAATAGCGTCTTTAGAGATGTTTTTGAGCTAACAATGTAAAAAAAAGAGAGGAAGCTTGTTCTTTTTCGTCTCTTGTTGGTGTGTTGTTTGTTTCTGTCTAGGGTTTTCCTGGATTTGGAAGCTTCATGGTTCATATTGTGGGAAGGACAACGCAATTCCACAATTTCCATCATGGTCTCCAATCTTCTCTTCATAATAAGTAAATTCTTATCCTTGTTCTTTATCAAACTTACATCTATTCTTTTGGCGAAGACATGAATTTATGTTAAAGATTCCTTTTGACCCTTATTTTAAACTTTGCGGACAAGATTCATTTTAGTTTGGGAAGGATATCTTCGATTTTGACTTGCACTTTCACGCAACTTGTTTGAATCTGTTAGAATTGCCTTTTTAAGATAAGTGAAAAATTATAAAATTTTTGCTTACAGAAAAGCTCAGAAAAGAAGTGTAGTTTTGGAAAACACCACTTTTGGTAGTCCGTTGGTGGAAATATGGAGTTTAATTTTGACTTGACCGGGTGAAAATGCCCTAGCTAGTTCGTTAAAACCTACCTTTTGTCAGGGACAAGCTTTCACCAAATCTATTGCTTTGGATTTTAAAATGTGTAAGAACAAGAAAAGATGTAGTTAACTATAAGGTTTATTTGCTTAAGCAAGGTTTTTTGGAAACCTAAAGCTTATATGAATGATTTGTGTCTTTTTACTCCCACAAGCTCTTAACACACTTAATCATACGTGCTCTTTTTAATTTAGCTAAGTCAACCAATGTCTTTAGAAAAAGTCTTACATTTTGAAAAAGAATTCATTTTAATATGTAAGTAAGATTTTTGGTTTCAAATTTATAAGTTGATTTTCTACGTGAATTTTTTTTCATTCATCAAAAAGATAATATTACAAAAAGAATGCCAATGAAGCATTTCTAATGCAAAAGCATTATTTTTCGTGCCAATGAAGCATTCGAAAAAATAGAATAACAAAAGCTATATGTAGTTTTTAATCGTTGGCGTATCCATGTTGAGAGAAAGACTCGGATGGGGTCGCAACTAAGGATTAAAACTATGTACGTAGGATCAAGGTTCGTAGGCATTCATCACTAGGGAGCGCGGCCTAGGTGATGATTGCAACTAAGGGACTTTGGATTCTAAGCTTTGTAGGAAAAGGTGTTGTCGCGATAACCCACAAACGTTAGCAGCGGAGTGGGGGTTCGAACTAAGAACACCGGGCGATATCCTATTTGGGAGAAAGGCCTAAGTAGGGGTTCGAACTAAGAACAACATTCCTATTGCAAAAAAAAAAAAAAAAAATAATTATAGTACATGGAAAATAAAAAGAATGGTTAAAAATTTCATTTTCTCAAATCAATTTATAAGTTTTGTTTCCTAATCTCTTTTAGCTTTGAGTCGAGATTTATCTATGTTATTAACATTTGAGCTCACAAGGCTTATTTGTAAAGCTTAGATGAATTTCAACTATGAAGATAAATTGATCTATGGTTGAGTTAAAAAGAGTGCACACATCTTAATCATTAATTTATTCCCGGGAGTGAAAAGTTCACAAGTTGTAAGTATAAGAGCTTAATCATTTGGACTTATATTGACAATGATCTTGTTTATTAGCTTTGTTTAGTCTAGTGAAAAGTCAAGGATGACGAATTTTCCTCTTTTGTGCTCTATTAATCGGGAGTAGCCTATTTCGATGAGCCTAAAAGTTGCAAACTTGCAATGATTGCCATTAACGTGTTTCCAAGAGATTAAATGTTGAGAAAAGTGAAAGTTGTTTAAAAGGTGATTCATAAAAGGTTCTAAACAAGGGCATTTTGGAAACTTCTTAGTTTACAAAGTGTACACTTCATAACATTGCGTGAGGACACGGCAATCCTTTAGTTTGGGGAATTTTGATATTTGCTTAATTGTATACTAATTTACCCGGGATTTTGCCTAATAAAAGCCAATAAAATGCCAAAAGAATAGAAAATGTGTGCTTTTGTGTCCAATTGTGCAGGAAAGGATTGAAAAGACAAAAAGAAGCAAAAACGATCAAAAACCGACAAGGAACGAAAGAGACAAGAAAAAGAGTGAAGAAACAGCCAAAGATCAAAACCGGATCAGCCGACACAGCAAGAAAGGCAGTCAAAGGTCAAAATAATGAAGCCAAGGACTGAAAATGACAAGTCTTCAAAGTTTAGAGGTTCATTTGAAGTTATAAAGTTCAAGGGACTAAATTGCCAAAAGAGAAAAGTTGTTTATTAAAGAAGAAAAAGAAGAAGAAAGAGACCACAAGGGCCGAATTTGCCATTTCCGAAACTACTTTTACACTAGAAAAGGGAGATGCAATCGGGACCAAATGTGGCAATACTTCATAGATTTAAACAGAAAACGCGTTTGTTTGTAACAACCCTAACCACCCAAACGGCTTTTCCCGCCAAATTCACACACAAACCCAATTTCGTCCCAAGCCACCCCCCGCTCCTCTATAAAACCCAGCCCTGTTCATAAACCCTCTCCAATCATAAACGCCCACGTGGCAACTCCTCATTGGCCAGGACACCTCACCAAGCTCATCCAACGGCTTATATTTGTTCATCAAAGATCAAGGGTCGAGATTTAAAGGACTATTCTAGAAGTCTTCCCTCCTCTTCACCAATTCTCTATAAATAGAGCACCTAGGTTTCATTTTTCCTGTTGTTGAGTTTTGTTTTAAAAATTTACTTTGTAATTTCTCGTTTTAAGCAACTTTATTTTCACTTTAAGCAATTAAGCTCTTGTAATCTTTTCTTTTAAACTTGTACTTCTTCAATTCAGTAATACAATTCAGTTTACACATTTCTTAATCATTTGTTTTCAAGTTCAAGTCGATTTTACTCAAATAAGCTCTTAATAAGCTCAATTGAGTTTATTGCTTCTCATAAGCTCAATTTTAGTCAAATTTTGTTGTTTAAGCTTTCATTTACTCATTGTAACTCATTCACATCAAAAGTCATGATTACCTAAGTGTTTTGAGTTCATTTTCAAGCAACAAGGAGAAATAAGCTTCTATATAGCTTATTGAGCTTTTAAGCTGGTTTAGAGGCTTTGGAAGCCACTTAGGTTCATAATTTGAGGCCACTCACTCTACAAGAGTGGCCCTAGTTCTGAGACTCCATAACTTTCAGGTTCTATTTTCTTAGTTTCAATTTAGCTTAAAATTTTAGCTTATTCATTTGCTTATTTCTATTGATAGTTTGCTTATTTCTCTTCATTATCATGATTGTTGAGGTTTGGATTGGCTGAGTAAAGTTTCATTAGAATAGAACTTTATTAATCTCAATTTTCATAATAAATCTGTCATAGTAGTAGTAATAGTTTCATAGAGAAACTAGCTTATTGCTTTACATAAGCTTAGCTTTTTAGTTTTAAAATAGTTTAAAAAGTTTAGATATAGTTAAAAGTAGCTAAAAAGTTTAAACTGTTTCAGCCTTTAGATAGATTTAATCTCAATTAGTTTTGACAGCTTACAAGTAAAGGAGTGTTTGGATTATGCTTACTTTGACTCCTAAAGTCAACCATACTTTGTCAAAACTTGTCAACTAGTTGAGTTAGGTTAAGTAACAAAGAATCAAGCAGTTTTTAGAAGGTAGATTTTATTTTTACAAAATTTAGAGTTTAAAAACCTAGTTCTAGCACCAGGGCAGTTTTAGTCCAAGTTAAGTTTTAGAGATTAGTATTGATAAAAGTAGTATAGAGCTTACATTAATTTAGTATAGGTTAAGTACATGTTGTTAACTTGTTTGTGAGTTTAAAATAGAATTTGAGTTTGTAGTGTATTTTCTTTGCCAAACATATCAGCAAAATTTCATAACAGCAAGATTGAGCTTTGGCTTATTTTCTAGTTGAATTTTCATTCCTTAATTGCAATCTTGAAAAATCCTTTTACCTAGATAGATTCTAGGAAGTTAGCTCAGCTTATTCTCAAAATTTCAGCATCTAGAGTTCAGTATTAAGCTTGTTAGCTTATTAGAAAAAAGCTCAAAAACAGTTTCAGTAAACTTTGCACTCTTCCATCTTAATTTTCTTTCTAATGTTGTTAACACTAGGTTAAGCTTAGTTTAGAATCCTTTAATACACATCTCAAGCTACAATAAGCATCTTTTGTTTTTCATTTTCACCTAGAAATAAGCTAGTTTGAAGCTAAAATCCAAAAAGTTCTCTAAATCTCTAGTTTCTGTAACAGTGAACTAGATGCTTATTTTCTAGCTTATTGTGTTGTTAAAAGTCCAAAGTGTCTTTGTTAAAGTTGTTAGGATTAAGCTCATTGATAAGTTTGTAGTTTTAAGTTTTTGCTAATTCTCAAATTTTAATAAGCCAAAAATAAGCCTTAAGCGTAGGGTCTATTTTGTATTTTCTTCATAGTGTAGGGTTACCCGTTTACATAGAAGTGTAAATTTACCAAATTTCGCCCGCCTACCTTCTACTTTCCTTTATTACACTATATACCCTGTCTTTCTTAGAATTATAAATAGATTTAATATTTTTCATATTAGTTTTATAAAAATTAGGTTTAGGTTTTAATAAATCAAATTAGTGTTTAATTGTTTGATAAAAATTAGGGCTTTTCTATCCATTGTATTTCTGCACCAATTTAGCAATTTAAAATCATTTTTCTTTATTTTTCTCATTAAATTTGTATTTTCTAGGAATTAAAATAGACTTTAGTGATTTACTTTTTCTTAGAAAAATCATAAAAAATAGAAAAATAGTTAAAAAATTCTAATTCTTTTTCCTAAAATTTTCATTTTAAATTTGTGATTTTTAGGTATAAAATTTGTTAAAAGTTTAAATTTGTGATTTTTAGGTATAAAATTTGTTAAAAGTTGTGCCTTAGATTTTAAATTTCAGTTTTAGCTCGCGTTTATTACGTTTTGTGCATTTAAATTTCGTGCTATTTCATTGTTTTTAGTTTGTGCTATTAAATTTTGTAGTGTAATCAACAATTCAAAAGTCTTTTATCATTCTTAACTCGAATCCGAATTATTCCTAAATTCTCAATTCACGATTTCGTTGGGACACGACCCGAGTAGTACCATACTTCCCGGATAAAAATATACAAGTTGTGTTTTCTTTAGTGAGATTTTTACCTTGTATTTCTCTTGATTGAGAAGTATTTTGGTTAGAAATTTTCACGGGACTAATATAATACGTATATAAATTTGACTACAACCAGGGAGCCTGTTAATAAGATAAGTAGCAGTTATAATACACTCAGACCACATCCTCAAGGGAATCCCCCCTAAAACATAAGGGATCTAGAAACATTTAAAAGATGCCTATATTTCCTCTCAGTAATACCTTTCTGTTGTGGAGTATAGGCACAAGAGGTTTGATGAACAATGCCTTTATCATCACAAAATTTATTAACATTTTGATTAACAAACTCAGTTCCATTATCACTTCTAAAAACTTTGATTTTTTTATTAAACTGATTTTTAATCAGATTATTAAAAACAATTATAAAGTGATAAACTTATCCTTAGATTTAATCAAATATACCCAAATTGCTCTTGTGTAATCATCCACAACAGTTAAAAAATATTTAAACCCTTCAGAACTAGTAACCCTATAAGGCCCCCATAAGTCCAGATGCACAAGTTCTCCCAGAGAACTTGATACATGATCACTCAAAGGAAAAGGTTCTCTAATTTGCTTAGCTTTCTGAAAAACCTCACAACACAAACCCTTGTCAGATTTATCAAATTTTAAAGATTTCTTTAAAACATTCATAACAGGTTCTGTAGGATGACCCAGTCTACAGTGCCAATCATATTGAGATAAGAAACATTGAAAACTTAGGTTACTCTTATTAACCCTAGTACCTTGTTCATTATAGTAGTATAACCCTTCACACTGGTCACCAGTCCTTAGAACATTTTTCATATTCAAATCATGATTCACAAAGTAACATTTATTCTCATCAAAAACAACAATAATCTTGTTCTCTTTTGCCATTTTATGAGCTGAAATCAAAGTGACACAGTATTCAGGTATCACCATCACATCATACAGAGTTAAACCATTAGATAACTTGAGATTTCCAATTTTAGAAATATAAGCCTCTGTCCCATTGGGATGACCTACTTTTATTTTAAGATGAGAAATATCAACAACATTATCTAATCCTTTAGCAGTGTAAGTCATATGTTGGTTGGCCCCTGAATCAACAATCTTTCCATAATTAACCAATTTTGGTTTAAAATTGCATAAGAACAAAAACATTATTAAATTTTTTTTAATGACAATAGACTTTGATTCAAATAAATTACCCGCCATATTGGCCGCACATCTTTTCAATTATGTCCTTTGATAAGAGATAAGAGAGTAGCTATTTGTTCATCTGAAAAACCTGAAGATGAGCTAGAGCTAACAGAGTTATTATTAGAAACACCTTTATTTTTTAGATTTTGATTACCAAATTTCTTCTTTCCAAAATCAACAGGATACCTAATGATTTAAAAACATTTATCAATAATATGACCATTAAAACCATAGTTCTTACAAACAAGACCAAACCGCCCCACCACTTGCCTATTAATATTCAAGTTTATTTGGCCTTGGGTCCTAAAAAAGTATTAAAATCTGAATTGTTTCCCCGTTGAAAATTTATTATGATGGAGGCACATTAGAAATAAAAGCAAAAGTCTGACTCCTTTGAAAGGAACCAGAAACACTACTAGAAGCAACTGATTCCTCACTAGAAATAGTAGCATAAGCACTTCTGACATCAGGTAAGACTTCTCTAGAGAGAATAGAACTTCTAATTTGCATGTAAGAATCATCAAGACCCATTAAGAATTGCATAAGTTTCATTAACTGATTATGTTTTTTAAAACCCTTAGAAGCATTACATACACATTTAGGCAATTCAATCATAACATCAAATTGTTTCCACAAAGCATTAAACTTATGATAATAATCAGCAATAGATGAACCATTCTGCTTTAAAGTATGGAATTGATGATGTAAACCAAAGATTATTGACCCATCTATGATAGAACCTAATAACCTGATAGGTTCTTTGATTGTTTATAGCTCGAGGTTGTTTAGCAGACCTCAACGAAGGAACATGATAACAAAGATAATAACATATAGCCACAACGGAATTAAACATACTAACAATGTTATCATCAACAATGTTGTTTCTTAATTATCCTTCACTCTAAGCCCCAATTCTAATTAGATCAATAGTTAGAACAGTTTACAATCAATAAACTGTAATAGGAATATAAAGATTCCTTGAGGCGACACCACACAAACTAGGGCGCTACATTTTCCTTGGGATACGCACACTACTCTTTCTAGATTACTAAAACGTATGTGTCCTATGATTTCTTTATATTAGTAGAGATCATGGACAACTAAGGAAAGTTACATAAAGATATAGAACAAAGTAAAGTCTTTTAAACATTAAAAATAAACTTCTGTTATCTTAACTCTTGAATGATATCATAATCTTTGAATCTTTGACCAATCTACCCACTAATTCTCCACCATGCTTGTAGAATTCCAATCATTTTTAGATTTACTACCTTATGTCATTCATTTCTTTTTATTTATTTTGTCTTAACAAACTAGAATACCTAACAATCTTCCCCTAAAATTTTGATGAAGACAAAACAAACATAAGTCTTGCGTACCTAACTATCAACTAACGCCACAAGCTATCCACTGAAAGTTGAGATGTAATCACTCTCTGAATAAAACCAAAACTTTCCCTTAAGTATATTTCCTTTGTAACCAATCCACAGCCAAGGAACTACAAGTTCCAATTGTAGACCTGTTACCATCTTCTTCCCCCCTTTTTTTATTTTTTTATCATAATCCAATAAGGGGGGACATATGAATATAAGCAACTTTGATCTTAGACCACTACAAACCAATATCACTACAACTCTAATCCAATCCTTCTATTTCCTCAAATACCCACCATTTAGGCACAATAAAAAATGGAACTTAGTAGTAAAAACTCACACTAGCAGTAGTAAGAAACCCTTCGCCTCAAGAGGCACATATAATGGTTATACATTTTTGACACAATAGCTCCCTAAAACCCATATGTTAACCATTTCTTGAATCTTTAATTCTGTAAGGCTCTATGTAATGATTACTAATGAAGAAAACTAAGTATAACGAACTTGATGCTGAAGTAGAATAACCCAAACTTAAGTCCTATAACATGTACTAATCCACGTGACTCGAACTCAAAATAAAATCTGTGAAATATAAGATTAGATCGCAACCTCTATGACAAAATACCTCATCATCAATGAGACAGATCAACCAAAGTGAAAACAAATGAGATCATTGAGCGATCATAAGTAGAAAGCACACGCCTTTGTCAAGATTTGTCAAGTCTTCGTCACAATCGATTCTAAAGCCGAACAAGTTATCATCAAAGTTGTAACACCCCACTTTAAGATATGATAAGAACACGCATCCAAAAAACTCCACTTCAACTTCAAATAGGTAATAAACAACCTTTTTCGTAATCAATTAATCTAATAAATATGAGCCTTTTAAACGTTTAAGAACATTTAAAATCAAAAATTAATCTGTTAGCTTCCCTTTAAACGAAGCATCATGTTTAATCCGAGATCTAAACCATGTGTGTGTCTTCCGATATCGAATAGAGCTAGCAGTTGTAAACCTGTTAATATCTGTTCTTCCTTTGGCAGTATTAAAATTAGCGAGCAGTACTAAATTTCATCGCCAGCAGTACTAAGATCCTAATGAGCGTATTGATTAGGTGAAATCACAATGCGCAACCATAAATATAGTATAATATAAGAATATAAAATATATATAAAGAGACTAAAAATCAACAAGATCAATGGTGACCGAGATAGTAGAATTAAGAGTGATTTCCCGGGTCGTTTCTACCCCAACGAAGGTCAGTAGCTTTGAAAATCGCATACAAAAACTAAGATTTCTGAGTTTGAATGTTGAAGGATAAATTTTGGCGAATTTGTATTAGTTAGTGGCAAAAGATCAAATTAGACGCATTGAACAACAAAAACGGTAAGACAAAACCTATTGAAATTAACGAAATTAAACTAAAAAAACGAGAGCCCGAATTCCCGAACAATAAGAGGGAAAAACCTAGAATCTTAAAAACCACACCCTACGAAGAAATTTTTGCTTCTAAACTACACTCAAGGGATCAAATAACGAAGAATGAAAAAGAGCTTAGAAACCGAAACGGAGCTCGTTTACCCAAAAACTCGAGGTCAGCACAACAAAATCGCCGCACTTCGGACCGTCCTTTAAAAAACAAAAGTTGTTAAAAATGACCCTAAAATAACGTAAAATTTTTATATTTTTCCTACAAACTAGAGATTACAAATAGATAAATTTTCTAAAAAAGCATAATCTTTTTTTTTGATAATTTTTGTTATTTTTTATAATTTTTTTAAAAAGTTCAGTTCTAAATTAAATCATAAAAAATACTAAACTATTTTGAAAAATTCTGATTTTTTTTTCTAAAAATACTTTACACCATATAAGTCCTACGAAAAATGAGAAACAAAAATTTGCTTAACGAATAAGCCCCCGAATAAGCTGTTGCAGCTTAATAGCTTATAAGTCCAAAAAAACCAACCCTTAAATACCACTAGCCCGTTGAAGTTCTTTAACGAAAAGACCCAAGCGCAGTGTTAAGTGATGTTATAAAAAGGGGGTTTTTTATCGCGAGGTCCCGGGTTCGAGTCTTGCTCACCCGGACCTCTTGTCTTTCCCCTTTTTTTTATTTTCGAAAACTCTAGGGTAGAAATGTAAGGAAAGGAAAGTAGAGGGTAGGCGGGTAAACTTTGAAAAATTTACACTCCAGTGTAAACGAATACCCCTAAACTATCAAATAAATTACAGAAACAGACCCTACGACCTAGCTTATTTTGGCTTATTGAAAAATTAAGATTTAGCAAAAACTTAAAACTACAAACTTATTAAGAGCTTATTCTAAACAACTTTAACAAAAGGCACTTACTACTTTTGGCAACTCAATAAGCTAGAAATAAGCAGTTTGTTCCTTTCACTATGAAAACTAGGCTTAACTAGCTTTTTAAGAAATTAGCTTATTCCTAGCTTATTAATAGATGAAAATGGAAACTAAAAAATGTTACTTGTAGCTCAGGATGTGTACTAAAGGTATCTAAACAAACATTAGCTAAGTATTAACAAAATTATCAAGAAAATTAACAAGAAACATGCAAGATTTGACATAAAAACTGAGATGATCTTTTTTCAAATTAAGCTAGCTTCTTATTACTGAAACCTATAAGAAACTGAAGATTTAGTATTTAAGGCCTGTTCTAGTGGATATTACGCCACTCAGGATAAAAGGTTTTTCAAAAAATTAAATGAATGAAAATTCAAAAGTAATGACAATCACTTAATCTTGGCTAGTTTATGATATTGCTGATGCACATGGTCTTAATGATCTAGGTGAATCCAAAATTTGAAAATGAAAACTCTCAAAATCCCTACTTACTAAGTATAGCCTAAACCTGAATTGACTAAGTATGTTCTCAAATCTTAATGAACTACCTACATACTAAAGTTACTCTACTGAAGAAATGCCCGGTGCTAATAACAAAGCTTTTAAACTCTAAATTGTTATAAATTCACGAATCTAACCCCTATAAAACTAATTCAAAGCTTGAGTTTTATCCGTAACCCAACAATAGTGAATAGGTTTTAGACAAAGTTTTGTTGACTTCAAAGTCAAACACAGCTTATACCAATAACTCAAACCCTCCCATATTCTAACTGTCAAAACAAATAATTGCACTTAAAAATCTCTTCTACAAGCTAAAACTTTCAAAACTTTTTATCTAGCTTTCACTTAAAATGAACCTCATAAAGCTTTTCTTAAGCTATAGAACCTAAGGCTTCATTTATGATAATAAGCTAGTTAGCTCCTACTCTCCTTAATACACTAAATACTGATAAATTATGAAAAAAGAGAAAACTGAAAGTTACACAACATTACTAATTGAACACCTTAACAACGAGCTAGAGATAGAGGCCTAAACATAAACATGATTAAAGAGAATTAAACAAAATTTGAATAGAAAATAAGCAATTGATAAATGCTATAAATTAAGCTAAAATTGAATTATGAGAAATTGTAACTTGTGTGAGAAATTTTGGAGTCTCAGCACTTCAACCACTCTATCTGAGTGGATAGGCCATTAAAATAGCTTGAACCTAAGTGTGGCCCCCCAAAGCCTCTAACCCTCAATAAGCTTATATTTAGCATATACATTGTCCCTATTATACTTCCAAATTGAACTCAAAACAACTCAAGTTATCATTATTTGAATGTAAATTGATGAGAATTAGTAAATGAATGATTCTAAACAAAATTTAACTGGAATTCGAGAGCTTATGAAACATAATAAGCTCAAAATGAGCTTATTAAGAGCAAATTGAGTAAATTAAGTGACTTATTATTGAAATCAAAGAACACTCAAACTTGGAAAATGAATTGTTATTACTCAAATGAAGATGTACAAGCTTAAAGTAAGAAAGTACAAATGATTTAAACTGAATTTGAAAAAAAATACTTGAAAGAAATGCTTAAAAATGAGAAAAAATACAAAACTGAAAATTTAAAACAAAAACAACAACTCTCCTTGCGTCTTCTAAACCTTCTTCTTCTTTTATAAGCTGGGAAGCTTGTATGTTGTGTTAGTTTTTGTAAGAATGAAAACCAAAAACCCATCTTTGACCGTTCAATTTCAACAATAATCCAACAATAGCCGTTGAATTTGTTATGCGGAAGTAGTGGGATTGCCAAGTGGGAATTAGGGAGATTAAGTTGGAGGAAGGGGGGAGAGGTTAGACCATGGGGTGGTTTTGAGGTTTGCAGGTTAAAATGGTTGAGGTAACCCGTGAGTGGGTTTTGTGTTCATAAATGCGGGAAACGGGTTGAAGAAGAGACAAGAGGTAGTTTTAGTTTTGGCAAGGTTGGCCCCTCAAAGCTATTTATAACCTTGCACCACTCGTACGCTTGTTGCTTAAATAACTTTTGGGGACTTGGCAAAAACAATTCCCCAAGGAGTTATAAACTCTTATGCAATACTCGGTGCCTATGTAACAAAGTAAGAGGGAGTATAGGCAGGAGGAACTGCCCCTTGGGGTATAACTTTGCTTTAATGGCAGTTTGGCCCTTCTCTTCTTTTCTCCTCTTTTCTTCTTTAAATATAAGTTTAGGGATTTACAGTTTCAGTCCCTACAACTCATATTTTCTTTGACTTTTTGGCATTCGGGGTTGACTTGGAGTTCGACTTTGGACTTTGACGCCGTATGACTTTTCTGTTGACTTTTTGACTTGATTGACTTTTCGGCTTCGATTTGGCTTTGTCTTTCACAGTCTTTTCCATTCCGAGTCCAGTTTTGTCGTTTTGGCTTTGTTTTTCGTCCTTTTCTTAGTTATCCGTTCCTGCACAATACAATTAGCAAAACAAGCGTATATTTGGCATTTTAAGTCCGTTTTTGGTTATTTTAGCTTGTTTTTAAAGGTAAAAGGTATGTGTAATTAAGCACATACCAAAATCCCCCATACTAAGGTATTGCCATGTCCTCACGCAATGCTATGAAGTAAGCATTTACGAAAACTAAGAATCTCAATCCCCCTCGACTAATAACTTTGAAAAGTAGCAAAGAGTCTTTTCCGTCAAAAGGAAACTAAAGAATCAAAAGCTTCGACAAGTCCCGTTTTCACCACTTTTTATTTGTACACTAACTATCCCTAATATTTTGGATTTTTCTTTTCTTTTCTCGACTTCCTGTTTGACTTCCTTTAATTATATCACAATTGGGATCATAGAATGAGAAACCCCAGTAGAATAATCTAACGGATGGCCGACCCAGATAAATTCATCGTCCCACCCCCGATTTTTTACTAGTTCCAAACCAAACACATTGAAACCAGATCAAATTTCCCTACAAAAGATCTAACAATGCTAGCACTCATACTTATGACATTGTGTCACTTTAACTCCCAACAAGATTATCTGATTTAAATTGGTACTCATTCAACTCACCACAATCAACTTATAATCCATAGACGTGATTCAAGATAAATCACTACTCCAACAACCAACTAAAGAATGACCTTGTAACTTGATTTTAAAGAACGCGATTTTAACTGTAAACATATTGCAACATATTTACATCACAATACTCATAATTTCTTAAAGCTAGGAATGCGGTTGCATAGTTGAAACCCTACCTAGCCTCGCTCCCTAGTAGATAATCACAAACCAATGACCAGCTGTACTTAGTTTGAAAACCCACCCACGTTCAGCGTAGTGGGAGATCACATCAATACCTTCTTCCTAAAATGGCTAAGGATAGGTGTCTTAGTTTGAACCCTCACCTAGACCTCGCTTCTGGTTGAGAAAATCACAATACACAGCAAATCCATAGAAGTAAAAGATGACCTTAGTTTGAACCCCCCCCCTTGTTGGTTAGCGGAGTGTGGGATATCACGTGACACATCTTTTACTGTTCCATAAATCCACATGTATAGTTCAATGGCATAATTTTCATTTATTCCCGACATTTTTTGCATTCATACTTCATTCATGCTTCAATGGCATTTTAACTTTCGAATTATTAAGACAGAAATCTCGCTTTAAAGAATCAGATACAAAATTTAACTTTGTTCTAAAAACATTGATTGACCTTAGTTGATATTGAATTGAAGCACGTATGATTAGGTGGCCTAGAAGCTAATGGGAAGAACAAAGCCCACAAGTTATTCAAATCTAAGTTATATTTTTTATTTTTTTTTTGGGGGGTTAGAAGAATCTTGCTCAGACACATAAAACTTATATATAACAATATCACTTCTTTAGTTCTATCACTTATTAAAAATTCGAAAGCAAATTGACATTCGTGAAAGCTTAGCCTACAAACGATAAGTGGGAACTAGCTAGGGCTCAACACGCCCGATCGAGTCAAAAATTATTCTCATTCTACCCATTAGGAAAGTTGAAACTGTGACAAAACACTTATTTTATTTTTGGAAATTTTTAAGTTTTTTCATTTTTTTTGGTATTTTTGCGAAAATTTTGGTGGTGAAAACGGGATTGCGTGATAACAACGACTGCAGGCAAAAATCAAATCGAAGATCCCCCATACTAAACTAGAACACGTCCTCAGTGGTTTCGAAGGGGTTCCTACGTAAATCTAAGGCGTTTATGAAGTGTGGCCAAAAGATAAAACATAGTCGATTAGATTTGGATAACTGGATTCCCAAACTAAGCGAGGATGTAGAAACTCCATGTGGATTACTCGCAAGCACGAGAGTCTTCACAATCCGGAGAAATCCTGACATACAATAACAAAGCCACTCAAAACATGGACAAACAGACACAACACGGGTAAAGGAAAATGTTAAGCCTTCATCACAACACAAAACACTTATTAGCAAAAAGAAAGAAGAAAGACCTGGATAATCATGGGTATGCCACACCCACGAGAGCGCCTTTTTTTTGGTAACCGCGTCACACAATCTCGACACTCGACCCCGATATATCATTGTCCATGGGGGAGCAAGTGGAAGATAGAAATCATCAACAGGGACTTTACATTCTAGCGATTATGGATAAACATGAATTTTATAAAGTTCCACTCCTAAAGAGATACATTCATACATAAAAGAATAGATACATTGAGATTGCCGTGATCAAAAAGGTATCTTCAACCCTGTTGAGAGAATGAAATGGAGGTGAACAACGGGCTACGAGAAAAGCAAAAAAATCACAAACAACATAAAGTGAAGAGAGAAGATTGGTCATCCTCAAGTGGTACTATTCACATTAGTTGTAGAACAACATTCTTACGAATCCCGAGGTCAATAGAAGTCAAATCTCCCGGATCGGCTCAATCTCTTAAATTTGAAACCATTCAAGTTCCCGGGAGAGACTGTGGTGGGTGAGAGTCCGTTAGCCGAGGTGGGTGCGGCGAAGCTGCCGCATTTGTAAGGTAAAGTCACTCCTATCGGCAGGAGGAAACTGATCATTCGAAAGATCAAAGATAAACGAATCATATTGAGAAAAATCAACATGAGTAGTGGTACTGCCACTACTCCTTTCTTTAAAATGATCGTTATCAACGTAGAAAGCTTTATAATCAGGAAGAGATAACTCAGAATGAGTAGTGGGACTGCCACTACTAATCTCTTCTAGATTAAAGCGAAAAGTTTTCAGATTCGTGAATAAGAATTTCAAAGGTGTTAGTCTTCCTCCAAGAAAAGATTAGGAAATGTTGGAGGTAGACATGATCACAATTTGAAGATGGAGTGGGTTTATCTCTTAATGAATCGATCTTACAATAAGAAATCGACATTTCAACATTTTTCACGAAGGATATCGTCTTGATTGTTAAAAGAAATGTCATCATTAATCCTTCTAACTTCCGGATCAAACAATCTCCACACACCTCTAAGCTGACAAATCTCCAACATCGGGAGGTGATGTTGGTCTAGTCGACATCATCGATGTTTCTCTATAAGAATACGTCATCACTCGTAGAGAAATCATCATTGTAATCGATGATAGTCTCAGAATGTTCTTTGAAAGCTTCAAGAGAGGTAGGATTATTTTGTCGGGAATACCCTCGGACTCACTTGGGATTGGGACAAGGTCCTCAACACTAGACTTTATTACTTTGTCCGATTCTATTACCGGAACAGTGTCAAGATGCTCGTCCCCCATACTTAGATTGTTATCGGGTTCTTTGATTGGTAAAACGGGTGTGATTCCAATGGTATCGTCTTCGTCATCATCGTAGCAAATGGGAATCTTCCAATATCGATCTTTAGCCGCTTGTTCTTCCGCGATTCGCTTTTCTTCTTCCTTCTTTTGTATAGCTTGACCAACCAAATCACATAAGGTTGACATTTGTTCCATTAGCTTATTACTAGAATTGAGAAGCTCATTTCGGGAATTAAGAAGCTCATTTTGGGAATTGAAGATTGGATGATTGACGGTATATTGCGGGGGTTGAACTTGGTCAAAACCAAAGGAATTTGAATCATAGCAAGAATTTTGCTCATGATAATAGTCTTCATTCATTGGTTGACATTGGAAGGTTTCATGAGGACCCCCGCAATTTTCACAACAAAGATATTGTTGTGGAAAACTCGGTGAAGTTTGTGGAAAATAATCAAAGTGTTGATTGAAACATGGGTCCTGATTGTAGACAAACGGGACTTGAGGTGGACAATCGTAACCGTAATGAGAATCGTTCCCACATAACTCACAAGAGTATGGCACGTATTGGGATTGTGGAGGATGGTTTGCAACACTTGGAGAATCGTTAGAAGAGTACGGAGTTGAAACATTGATTGGTGTTCCATTTCCAACTTTACAATAAAAACAAACTCCATTGTATTCATTACAACCACATTTTTGGCATGTACCAAGAAGACATTGTTGTTGCAAACTTTGCAAGTTTTGTAGGTGCTCACCAATGGTTTGATTTTTGCATGGTTCCGGATTAGAGATAATCGGAACTTTCGGAGGGCAATTATAACCGTAATGAGCACCTTTCCCACAAGACTTACAAGTGCATTGTCGACAAAAGATTCCATCTAACGAATCACCGCACTCGTGACAACAATGGTCAATGTGTGGAGGACTTGGTGAGGAATTTTCACCGGGGTCCTGATTGCCAACGAATGGCTCTTGAGGAGCATTAACAACGTTGGTATTGTCATCGGATGACTCGGAAGTATCTTGAAGGTCTTCGAAAAATTCATTTTCCACACAATATGTAAACAAATCTTCCTTAAATTTCTTTCGTAAAAGAGCACATCCTTGACAATACGGACCATCAACCGGGGTTCCACACCTTGCACACCTTGCACAATTTCGAGGGGGTTTAGGAACAAGAATCTTGTCTTCAAGACCCTTTTTTGAACAACAAAAGTCTGCAGTGTACAAAACTCCACAAGTCGAGCATTCTTTAATCGCGTAAATCGGATTCAAACGATAATCGAATGACGTCATAAGAATTAAACATAAAGATGGATAAGAAAAGAATTAAATAATACGAAGAAAAAGAAGATTATTTTTGGTTTTTCGAATTTTTTAAACAACATATTTTACAAACGGACAAAACTAGATAAGACAACTTAAACCAAATAATCTACTTACTTCACGGTAGCTCTCAAAAAGATAAACGCACAGGTGAGCGGAGGAGTAGGAATAGCGCGAAGCTTATTTCTCCTTTCGGGTCGTAGTATTAGGAAAAACACCATCACCTTTTATACCCACTTTTTAGTTTGTTTTTAACTTTGTCAAGTGAAGCCGTAGTCGTTAGAGACTACAAAAAGGCAAGTTTTTAATCTTTGTTCGAGTGGGAACCAACAAGTTCACCAGGAAAACTTATTATTGATAATACCTCCAGTTGAGAATATTATATTTTGGTATTTTACCAATTTGTGAATTTTATTTTCTTTTTTATGGACAATGTTTTTATATTTTTAGTTTTTTTTTTTTTTTTTTATCTGATATTATACAAAAAGAAATGAAAAATATTTTTGTACTTTTTTTTATATTTTTATAATAAAAGATAATATTCACAATTTCAAATCAATTGATAACGTTACGATTGTCGGTTGCACAGACCTCCCACTGGCTGCGGGCGACCACAAAAATTTGGGGGGGGACTGGCTGGATTCACACGTAAATAATATATATATATAGTAAAATATAAATATTATTATCTAAGTGTAAAGACCAACAACAATTTGTAAATCGCGCAGAGATAGTAGTATAGAGCTTTACCGGGTCGTTTATCCCCAACGAGGCTTGGATATGGAACAATCGATCCGTCGTAAGATTGGAGTTTGAATGAAGGAATGGATTTGGAAGTTGAAAAAGCCCTATATTAGATGATACAAAGAAAAACGTTTAAGAAAAACCTAGAAATTACAAAATTTATAACTGGAAAACGAGAAGCCCGAACCGTAAGAACAAATGGGGGAAACCTAAAATCTTATTTTAAAAAATGAAACCTTGTCGAAGAAATTTCTTGATTCTAAAACTATCTTAGGGATATCAAATACGAAGAATGAAAAAGGGCACATTAGACCGAATATAACGGAGTTGTTTGACCTCAAAACGAGTGCAAAACAAAATCCCGTAGACCGGACCCGTTCTGTTAAGATGAAAAGTTGTAAAAGAGCCCTTACGAAATAAATTTTATATTCTTTGCTACAAAACTAGATGATAAAGAAAATTCTCGAAAATAGCAAATATTTTTTTGATAATTTTTGTATTTTTTGTGGTCATGAATTAATAAAACTTTTACTAAGAATTAAATTATAAAAAATATTAATGATTACCGAAAGAATTATGAAAAAATTTCTAAAAATACAGTCAGCCTTGACAGTCCTAACGAAAAAATAAGATGACAAAAATAAAGCTCAACAAATAAGCCGGAAAATAAAAATAAGCTTATCGCAGTACTTTATAGGCTTATTAAGCTCTAATACCCCGTTTAAATAAATAGGCCTTGAGTCTTAACGAAAAAGAGCCCATAAGGCGCTAGTGGTTATGTGTGTGTGTAAAGGGGGTTTGTTATCGCTTGTCCCAGGGTTCGAGTCTTAGCTCACCCGGGTCAAGTTGTACTTTACCCTTTTTTATTTTTCGAAAAACTATCTAGGGTTGAAAAGAACAATGATTAAAGTGAATAGGTAGGCGGCAAATTAGTGTTAATTACTTACACTATAGTGACTAACGAAGTACCCTTTGGACTTAAGAAAAGTACCAACCACCCTACGATTAGCTTTTTTTTTGGCTTGTTAAAAATGACGATTCAGCAAAAACTTTAAAAATACAAACTTATTAAGGAGCGTATATTAAAACACTTTAACTAATGCACTTTTCACTTTTATCAAAAGACTAAGCTTAAAATAAGCTTAAGTTGACAGCAAGCTTAAGACGGCTTTTAAGCTAATTGGCTTATCGTCTTTTTGGGCTTGTGGGATATTGTTATAAGCTAAGGATTTGGGCTTGAAATAAGCAAAAGGGATCTAACTACCCTAATTAAGATTAAAAAGCTTAAAGCTAGGCTAATAAGCTTGGGACAAAGGGCTTAATGGGCAAAAGAAAAACTTGTAAAAACAAGCATAATAAGGCTAAATTGGCTTAAGTTTCTTGGACAAATAAGCTTAATAAGTCTTGACAATTTCTACTAATCTCACCCCCAAATAAGCTGTTTAGAACAACAAAGGTGATTTATTGCATAGCTAAATAAGCCACAAATGGAAATTAAGGCAATCACTTCACTCTAAATAATGCAAAAAAAAACAGTCAAAGGCATGTTTGGGTCTTAAATATTAAGCACACAAATAAGCTTACTATAAAATTCTTGAAACTTTGAGGATTATACATGGCTTATAAGCTCTTGAAATTAAGCCAGAATGTTGGGCTTAAAAGCACAAAGAGTCCAGTATAGAAAGAAAAAAGGCTTTAAAATCTCCCCTTTGCACTGGGGAGATTTAAGATAGCCTTGTAGGCTTATTTGAAAGCCTTTTTTAAGCTGTCAATAGCTCTAAACAACAATAGCTAAAACTGATTGAGTGTTCTAGCTAAACAGCTTATGCACCAATTTTGAGCTTTTAAAAATCAATTTTACTTGCTTATTTTTGATAGTGAAAAAGGCTTTTGGATCTTTTAAAAACTTGTGACACTAAAAAAAACTTGGGCAATTTTGACTTAAAAGTCAAAAGGACAAGATGTCCCTAATCAGCTTGTAATAAAACAACAACGATGCGCACTCTTTTGACATTAAACTCACACTCTCAAAGTGCTTATCCAAATAAGTCACCTTGTATGATGTCTTGAATTCTAACAGTTTCACACGGTTTCATAAAAACCTTGAAAGCAATTTTGAAACTAAAAAAAACTTTTTAAAACAGCTTAAAGTGGCTTAAAACTTAAGCCTAATCTAACCCAATGGCCTTAACCCATGCCAAAGCCATTTTGACCCGTTTTGGCCTTGTGCCAAAACACCCTTTTCTTTAAAATGTCATGCCTAATTGCACTTAAAGACTTCTAAAAGCTAAAACTTTCAAAACTTTTTATCTACTCTCACTTAAAATGCCCTAATAAAGCTATTTAAGCTATAAATTGCCTAGCTTATTTGGAAAAATAAGCTAGTTTCTCTACTAGCTTAAGCTACTTAAGTGACAGTTTTTTTTGAAAGATAAGGTGATATTACACACATTCATGCAATGAGAACTTAAAACAGCCAAATAACAATTCTAAATATGTGCATTGCAAAGCATAAAAAGACAAAAATATAGCTAATGTCTAAACTAAAAATTAAGCTAAATGAAAATTGAGAATTTAAACCTTGGATTTTTGTTGTCTCAGAACCAATGGCTCCATCTTTTTGACGTGATGTGCCTAAAAAGACATACACCCTAAGTGCCCTTGGCTCTAGATTCCTTGGAGTAAAGATCAATAAGCTGATATTAGCTTATTTCTTTAATGGCTTCCTAAAATTATATATCAAATGAGCATTTTTGAAACTAAATTCAACTTAAAAACAGGTATTAAGAAATTTTAAAAGTATTAATAACCTGATTTGGCTTATTAACAAGAATAAGCTCAAATTAGCTTATTGAGAGCTTATGAAGTAAAAACGGCTTAAATTTTCATTAAAACGGAAAATTACAAGTGCATACAAGAAATTAACATAATAGATACTTTAAAATTACTTTAACAAACCATACACTCTATCTACTTATAAACTGAATTAAAAAACTGAAATGCTTTGCCACACATTGGCTTACAAGGCTTTTATAGCAAAAAAATACAACTAGGTCTTCCTTTCTTCTCTCTTGCTGTTGTGCTTGTTTGTAGACACACAAACAGGGATGTGTTTGTTTTGTGAGTGGTTTAAACCTCTAATCTTGGCCCTTCAATCTTCAAAATTCAATTTGGCTGTCGTATTGGTCTTGGGAGGTCAGTGGGATTGCAATTTGACCATTGTAGCTGGGATAAGGTGGTGGATGAGGGGGGGAAATGAATATCCATGTTGGGTGGTGAGGTCTATGGGTAAAAGAAGGTGAAGTTACCCGTGGATTTGTGATAGGGAGGAATAAACGGAGCAGGGAAAGAACGTTGTGATATAACAGCGGTGATTGTTTTAGCAACTGGCAAAGATTACGGGCCCTAATGGTTCACTTGTTTATTTGTCACATTCGTCCTTTATGGTTATATAACATTTGGTACTTTTGGCAAACAAACCGCCGACCTGTGAGTTATATAGCCATTACACCACTAGTTACTTGTGATTACACTCCTTAGGAACTTGGCAGATCTTGTTTGGGCCCTTGAGTTAAACTTGCCAAAATGGCAGTTTAGGTCCTTGTCTTCATTTTTCTCTTTTCTCTTTTAAAATACAAGTTTAGGGATTTACAAATTCAGTCCCTAAACTTGTATTTCTTTGTCTTTTGGCCTCGGGGTTGACTTGGGTCGACTTTGACTTTGACCAGATGACTTTTCTGTTGACTTTTTGACTTGATTGACTTTCCGGATTTGATTTGGCTTTGTCTTTCACAGTCTTTTCCATTCCGAGTCTGGTTTTGTCGTTTTGGCTTTGTTTTTTGTCCTTTTCTTAGTTATCCGTTCCTGCACAACACAATTAGCAAAACAAGCATATATTTGGCATTTTAAGTCCGTTTTTGGTTATTTTAGCTTGTTTTTAAAGGCAAAAGGTATGTGTAATTAAGCACATACCAAGGACATGTACTTGGACAAGCATAATGGACATAAATATGAGGATCCTAAAATATGTAAGACATATGACATAAATTAATTTATAGGATTCGTATAAATTAATTAAGTTATAATTTATAAAACTAATTATAAATTACATATATAAAATACAAACTGTTTTAATGATTTTGTTTAGATTCGAAATCTTATAAAATATAAAACCTACTTTTATAAATAGTACTCTTCATGAGGATTCCGTGCATATAAAGAACTTGAAAAATCAAGCTATAACGAAGAAAGTTTTGATTTTGGGTTTCGTTAATTAATTATAATAAAATGTTTTTATCTAAAAATAGTTTTATATCAAATGCATTTATTCAGTAACTGAGAAAAATATTAATATAAACTATGCTATTTGATAGACATACTCATTAGGAACCGTGTTATAAAGAACTTTAAAAACGGAATTAAAACGAAGGAGTTACGGGTTTTGAAAGATTATGGTTTATAAAAATAGTTTTATAAACACATTTTGAATTTACTATTCCAACTCAGATTTTTATAAAAACAGTGAATATATTATTTGAATAGATTATTTCTTCACGATTTCATACATATAAAGAACACGCGAAACGGGGTTAAAATGAGCAAGTTGCGAGTTTTCAAAGATTTCGAATAAATAGAAATTACAAATACTAATTAATTTTTATAAATAATTTTCTGTATTTTTTTAAAAATATAACATTTTGATAGAAATATAAAAAGTGGTTTACGAATGTTTTCGAGTCCGTTTGGACTATAAAAACGTTAAGAAATATGCGTACGTATCATTTATATATATATTATATATAGGTTTTTTAACTTTTAGAAATATTAATTTCATAAAAACAAATAAACTTTTATATATTTATCATTATATAAACAATGAAATACTAAATCGAGCATTATTAACAAATAATCAATTTTTGAACAACAATAATATTTTCTTTACGGATACGAATACTTGGACATTTAATTAACAAGTGTGGCTTAAACATTGTTTCAACTTTTTAAGTTAAACAAAAACTAATAGGTGGTGTTGTAACTCTATAACTTACGATGTTGTATTTATATTAAATACATTACCTTTATAACTTGCGATGTTGTATTTATATTAAATACATTATACTTATACGATCTATAATTAATTAGGTTGCATTCCAGATCGTTTGCGAAGATTAATTTGTTGAATATGCGATAATCACTACTTTCACTTGAGGTGAGTTTATAGCCCCTCTTTAACTTGTTTTACATTTACTTTACAAATCTCAGAGGAGAATACATGCTCGTTACAACTTGTTTACATATCCATTTACAATCATTTTTACATACTCTTCTACATACTTGTTTACATTACTTTTATTTCGTACTTCATTTATACAATCGGATACATGAACATTACAAAATCAGTGCATGATGATTCAAAACTCATTTTATATTTCGTGGTGAGTCCTAACAATACTTGTTGGTATAAATGTGTCTGGATACCAGTATGACTATAATACACGTAGAATTACGGAAAATAAGCATTCCACCAAATTCATCTTTTCGTTCAGAAGGTCCTGTATTAATCATAAGAAAACAAATGCAAATTCTATCTCCGGTATTCGTTGGTTAGAAATCAAAAATAAAAACCTAAAACAGTACAGGAAGTCGATACACCGTATCCGTAAACCAGGATACGCCGTATTGAGGCCTGTAAAAAGTATCTGAATACGGGTCAGTCGTCTAATATGTTGTATTCATTTAATGAATACGTCGTATAGACTGAACTGACAATAATATTTAAAAAGTATAGAAAAGTAAAGACTAGATAATGTCCAGATAGTCTATACGTCGTATCCATTGAGGTTGGATACGCCGATCGGCAGTCTGGGAAGACAGACTCGATAAAAAATTAAAATACATTCCGGGTTATCTCCCGGCAAACACTTTTGTTTACAGCAAAGTCTTTAAGTTAGACTTTTCTTCAGCTTATTCACTTCATCTCATGAATGCTCACGTGTCCCCCTGTGAGCCATTCTTCCATCTTCGCATCCCTTATGTATTCGGGTCCCAAGTTCAAGACTCCTTTGTAGAAACCTTTAAGCTTTTGATACGGGTGCAAGATTCCATTCAGCTGGTCACGTGTACTTATCTTCAGTGATAGTCGCTTCTTGTTACATTGTTTATTAGTTAGGTGTTTAAACCTCGGATGTGAACGAGCCATTTGATAAGTCACACTATCGTTACCATTGTAAATGGTAATAATTCCATCGAACCGCTTGCCTTGACACAAATTTCTCTACAAAACGGTCTTCTAACAATCACATCACCCATTCCTTCATCCCGGTAAGCATCCATGTTTTCAACGACTGCGAAATCAGTTACACCAAAAAAGTTTTCGACAAAAATAGGCACATTCATAAAGGCTCCCACAACATTTTCCCCCCTAAATTCAATTTTATCTTTCATTATATAGTTATAGAACTTTTTAGACATAACATTGATTGATAAAATTAGGAAAAAGTTGGCATTGACATGTTCAAAACCTATCATGCATGAAAACTGTAAGTTATAAGCACAATCGATATGGATCTTCCTATCAACATCACAAAAACTAGGGTATTCATCAATTCCATTACTTATCTCATTATCATCATTCCTAGTTTCGACTATATCCTTTATGAATTCATCAATCACTTCAGCATCCTCAATCGTTGGACCTAAGTCTTCTACTTGATTTCTCTTAAGCTCTAATGGTTCGTTTAGATCATTTAGTTCAATATAGTCTCCATAAGTCGGGTCAAGTGATCTATTCAAAATTAAAGCTTCACCCATTAGCCTAGCATCTAAATCAAGTTCTATTCGTTCTCTTAGTCCTAACGCATAAACTCTCTTGATTATATTACTAATAGGTTTATCACTTTTAAACACAATTTTGTCACCCCCTACTTTTAAGGTAATTTTCCTCTTTAACACATCAATCTTAGCATGAGTAGTAGACAAGAATGGTCTTCCTAGGATCAAGGGGACATTGATATCCTCGGGCATATCTAAAACAACAAAGTCTACTGGGAAGATAAATTTATCAATACCGACTAATGCATTTTCAGCTATACCCTTAGGACGTTTTATTGTTCTGTCAGTTGATGCGGAGTTTGTGAAGACTTCACAGGTTGCTTTACAATCCCCTAGGCAAAGTACCGAATCGTTGTAGTGTACTAAGGCAAGACTTGGGGGTTGTTATCGTTCTCTAGAGGAATATGTTAGGAAGGCTCGAACACGGTCTAACAGAATTCTAAGGGGTTGAGAGAAGATTCTTTTTGTGTTTTTATATTTTTAAGAAAGCAGGTAAATATCATGGTTTGAGAGGTTGGTTTGATTAACTAATAATTAAACTAAATATGATCTAAACTACTAGTGATAACTTTATGATAAAAATATGTATTTACCTAATCATGCACTACTTATCAGATTGCTTCTCCTAGATCTGTTGCTTTGTCACACTTGTGATGATCTGTGTAAGTATTTCCTAAGTCATGAACGAATTACACGAACCCGCCGTCTATTTAATATTCTGTTAAGGCAACACACAAGTAAGGTAGTATGAAGACTATTACAAGGCCTCTAAGAGTATATTAAATGCATGTGAAATATCTTAAGAGGGATCAACCATATTAGGGGTAAGGTAGTATGAAGACTGTTACTGATGGTATCTTTTCTACACACTCGCGTTTCCCTAGACGTCTATGCCAATTTAATATCTTATAGCTGGTTTTCTAGAGCCTAACACGCACATCCATCAACAAGAAGAAACATCAAAAGGATCTACAACCTAAGTTTCATGCAATCATAAGTAAATACAAAGGAGGGTTTAGCCTAGCATGTTATAAAGAAAGCAAGAACATAAATCAATCAAACAACACATAGACATATTGAATAATTAATGATAAACAATCTTACTTGGTTAAAACATGGATTGAAGGTAGTTATAATAGGGTTTTGAGGCCCTAAAAATGACCTAAAAAGCTGCTAGAATGACTAGGGTTTGTCTCCTAAAAGTTATACAAAGTTACACACCTAAAACTCTAAAATCGGTTTTGTATATATAGTAAAAAGGGTGCGACGGTGTCACTTTGAAGTCGTGACGCCGTCGCCACGTGGATGATTCTAGATCCTCTTTAAGTCGGTCACGTCCTGACGTCGTCACGATGAAGATCCTGACGTCGTCGCTTTATGATGGCGACACCGTCTCCACGCTCTGTTTGCATAATTCTTCATGATTTTTGGTGTAGAGTCGTAATCTTGTCCGTTTCTTCTTCAAATGAGCTCAAGTCACGTGTATTTCCTCCAAATGCCATCCAAGTGCTAAAAACCTAAAAACAAACAATTAACCACATAATCTGGGCATATTTGCATGATTTAGGGGGTTAAATGGCCCCGAAAAAGTGTATAAAATGACACCTCATCATCAGCCAATTCAATTATCAACTTAGTAGGAGTCAATTTGTCACACCCCATCAACGGCGGAAACACAAGAATGCGACATACTGATTTACATTGCACAAGATACAAGATCATACCGTCAAATTTACAAAAGATCTAGATTTACAATAGTTACAAGTTTACACTTTTAAATCAAAATGTACAAGTCTCAAGTTAACACCCCACATGTGTACTTCTTAAATTTCCATTTCTGCTGATTTACCTTGGTTCGCAACACACCTGAAAATGATACTCGAAAAGGTCAACATAAAGTTGGTGTGCTCGTAGGTTTAAAGAAAACCCAGTCGCTATGCCAATATTTCAAATAGTGGACAATTATGCAATATGACAGTGAATATATGCAAAACATTCCAATTCCACGACTTAACATCCCCGCTAATCATACACCATAACATAGCATCCCCGTGCTAGTCATCACAACAGCATATACCCATGCTCTTGGAGTCGCAACTTCGAGGTCACCCGCACCTAAAGCCTGCTAGCTAGAGCCTTTACTTAAGGCAATACCATCACAAACATAGCAAATCCATGCTAATCACATACATTGCCATGCATCTTGATGCACACAAGTACAATCAAACCACATAATATTCACATATCAATCATAAGCACATAGCATTGTCCCAAAAACAAAATCACGTTTCGCACAGTAAGAAAACACATTTAAAAAAGTTTTGAGTATCATTTCCCCCCAACGGAAAAGACATAAAAAGTGGGGCTACGAGAACTCACCTCAACAGATGATAATAACCGCATAAATAATCTCTACATAACGCACAACGGTACCCGGCTACGACCTAACATTATTGTCACCTTATTAACATTTTGTAAAAAATTGTCTTATTGTACAGGCGTTTGTCCTTACTCACACGAAATCCTTATTCTTATTGCAAAATCCTCATTCTCATTACAAAAACCCTTATTCTTTTTACAAAACCCTTATTCTCATTACAAAACCCTTATTCTCATCACGAAACCCTTATTCTCATTATAAAACCCTTATTCTCATTACAAAATCCTTATTCTCATTACGAAACCCTTATTCTCATTACAAAACTCTTGTTCTCATTACAAAATGTTTTGGTATCATGGTTGTGTGGTAACTAAATAAAACAACTTGATGCACTTGGGCTAAGTGCGACATCAACACATATCACTCAAAATAGACCTAAGAACTAAAATGGAACAATTGTCTAAAAGATTCAAGGAAATTCAACGAGAAATAGGTAAGAATTCAAAGATCGAAAATAAAAGAATAAACATCTCCGTAACGTCAAAGTATATATACATTTAAATGTATATATGATAATAAAATAATAATATTTTATTATTTTCGTCTTCTTATCGGGCTAAAAGGGGTATGTTTAAAATCTTACCATCTTAGTATGTCCACGCTTGATCGTTTAATCTTGACACTTAATGTTTATTAAAAGGTCATCTTTTGTCCTTTAGTCAGATCGATACAAAAATAAGTCTTTCTATAATATTTTCTAAGTGTGACTCGTTTTTATAAAATCCAACATAACCCGTTCGTTTGTAAGAGGTTCCCAAGGTTCTCAAACCTTAATTTCAACACTTTCCATAAATTTTCCAAAGTTTTGACAAAATGCCAAAAATCCATAATCATGAGTCGTTTACCCGAACATGACTATATTTGACCATCTTAACCATTTTTCACTCCCGTATGTATCCATAAACCCATTTATCCATCTTAGAAGTTCAAGTTATTAAGTTTTCACCCACTGGGCCCAAAAGGTCAATTGTTAGTCCGATGTCATTTGTTAAGTCTTACATAACCATCCTCAATCCAATTAAGGTCCATTAGTTGATTCATTTGTCATTGGGCCTTATGGCCCATTAAGAATTTTATAATTAGCCCGATAGTTTGAAAATCAAAATTATTTATACGTTATTGGGCCAAAGCCTCAATATAAGTCCGAAATCACATTACAAGCCTGAAGTCAAAATATAAGCCAAAACCTTTATATAAGCCCAAAATATAAACCCGATATCAAAATAAGCCGAAACCAAATAATATAAGCCTAGACTAAATAAGCCGAAGCTAAAATAAGCCAAAACCAAATAAGCCGAAGCCATATAAGCCAAAACCAAATAAGCCGAAGCCATATAAGCCAAAACCAAATAAGCCGAAGCCATACAAGCCAAAACTAAATAAGCCAAAGCCATATAAGCCAAAACAAAATAACATAAGCCGAAACAAATAAGCCGAAACCATAATAGGCCAAACCAAAATAAGACGAGACCATATAAGCCAAACTAAAATAAGCCGAAGATAACCCAAATGGGCCAAGCCCATTAACCTTTTTCTTTCTTTCTTTTCATTAGGCCGAGACCAAACAAACAAGCCCAAAAGTAAAATAAGCCCTAAACTAGCTTATTTTTAAGCTACGTCTTCGAATACAGCCTAAATAACACTAATAAACTCCTCTAGAAAATAAAATTTTCTTACCACACAACGCCAAGGTATTAAAATGATCAGTTTGTTTTTCTTTTCTTTTTTAGTCCACGCAATACACACACGCACCCCTTTACCATTTCAATTCAAACTTTTAAGTTTTGATTTAGCACAAACGACTTGTACAACTAGCTTAAGATCATCATAATAACCATAAAAGTACAACTAAAAAAATGTTTAGACAACTTACAAGTATTAATGGTTTTCGGTTGGATTTTGACGCAAGAAACAACCCAAACGTTGTTTAAACAACAACCCGAACACTAGAATCAACCCAAGGCTTCTATATCTTCACGTTCTCGATCAAGTTGGTCAAAAATGTATGTGTTTGTGTGTTTTGTGGAGTCAGCCGAGCAAAGCAAAGAGAAAAAGAAAGAATGATTTCAAAACTCACGCACAAAGTGTGTTTTTAGGTTGTGACAAAAACATATGTATGAATTAAAGGACCATGAAGCTAAAAAATTTCCTTGTTGTCTCCCTTGCTTGGCTCGAACCGGACAAGCATCCTAGGGGGCTCGGGTTTGCTTCTTTTTGTGTCGGGTTCACTTAAGACTCAAAGTTTATCAATTTAAAATGTTATCCGGAGTTATCTAGTATTTTTATTAGACTTAAAAACACTTTCCAAGAATTTAGAATATTTACACGACATATTTCCAAATTAAACTTCCCAAAATTCATCTTGAGCATTAATGGACGTGTCGGGACTTGAAAATACCGAAACCCGTCTCACAAGTTTAAAAGTTTATCGACTTCAAAATATGTCTTGACATATTAGACTTGTTCAAAAATTTCATTTTCACGATCATTTCGGACTTTAATTAAATTTCACGAAGACACCCGTTTTCTGATAGCTTTTAAATCACACCTCAACGATTTACGTTCTAGACGAACGTTACTTCAAATTATGAAATAAATTATCAAATAAGTTCGTTAAATTCACCCAAGATTATTAAACCCGTTCTCAAATTAACTGTCGTGCCGGTACGCGTTGCGTGACGATTTTCGCGGAACACGGGAAAACTTCCCGGAAAGCATTAAAATGACAACATAAACACTCCGATACGGAAAGATGAATCAAAAGTGATTCACTTACGAAACTCAAGACTCTCTCAACACCCGGTTAAACCGTAACCATTTTACGCAAAATAAGTCAACCGAAGTCAACTTTTCAGCTTTCTCCAAGAAAACTGACAAAATCAAAAGACACCGATATAATTATAGTATTTTAAAATACTAAGACCCAGGAAAAGTTTACCAGTTATCACAGTCGAACCCCCTTAAAGGAATTTCGCCCCTAAATTCAACTTAAATCATCAAGCACAACAACGACAAAATTTCAATTCCTCAACATAACGCACTGGTTCTCTACCGATTCAGTCTCTTCAAGCAAGGTTTCTTTTGATTCCCCTAGAGACTTAGTTCTAAAGTTCAGTCCTTACACTTCCTTATGATCTTTCTAGATCATGTTTCACACAACATGATAGTCTTTCCTACTATCTCCTCAACCTGATAGTTCTCCCTAACCTTTGGATTACATATTCGGTCGGGTGTCCGGATATGATCCAGTCCTCGACGCAACAGCAAAACTCTTAAAGCATTTGACAACATCTAGTCCCTCAGTTGTTCTATTCAGCGGGTTTAGTCCTCCAAGAGGTATGTATCCCACACATCACGACTCTTGCATTGCTCTTTCAAGATCGTCTAAGGTTTGCTTATGAAAAGTTTAGACTCTTGCAAGTGGATTTTACTTACTCTGAGTACTTTGGGTTCCAACTTACTAAGAATTTAGAATATTCATTGGGGTTACACTATAATTAAAATCAGGTTCCAAATCAGTCTACTATAATTACAGCCAAGTCTCCTCGTGACTTTACAGGGTTTTACCTAACTCCGCGTTCTTCCAACGCAATGGTTCAACATGGCAACTTGAATATTTTTCAAGTTTCACATAGGTGGGGAATAAGTGCATGAGATGTCTCACAAGAATGGTAACTATACCCGGTGTGAGTGACGTGTCATATCGAATATGTGTAAATAACGACGTTATTGCGTACCAATATACCAGCTCAAATAATAAAACATACTGCCATCCATTAATTTCCCAAAATCGTACAAAACTTTCTACCTCTAAGGTTAATCCTGACTTCAACATGAGTCGTCTACAAACTAATAACTACTAGCTCATAATCCCTACCAACTGAACTATCCAACATAGATCTAGCACTAACTGAAGCTACTCAGTTTAGTGGTGTACAATATCCTAATCAAGAATCTCATATAGTCTACTGCTCCCCTCTAGACTCATGTCTCCTCTCCATCCTAGCAACACGATCTATCAACTCTAATCGTTCACGCCTCTCCTCAACAATCTGCATCCTTAAATCATGGTTCTCCCTCTGAGTATCATATACATCATGCCACAAAGCTGCTCTTTGGGCATCAGTCTGACCTGCCCATGCCTCTAAAGCTAATACCGACCTCCATATATCACTAAATGTCACCGTAGCCCTCTCATGCTCCCGCTCTAAACTCCTAAGCCTATAACGCTGAGAGAAAATCTCATCCCTAACCGCCCCCGACCTAGTATACAACTCCCTAAGGTCTCGATCATAACCCTCAAACAAAGTAGATGGTAGTGCATCCAAACGCCGTGTATGATCATGAAGTATGCTCCCGTGAAGCTCAAGCTGCGCCCCTACCTCTAAGAACTCATCCTTATCTACTGTTATAGTGGTTGCTGGGGTAGTTACTAGTAAAGCTACTGGGGTAGGAACTGCTGAGGATGATGGTGAAACTAGCAAGGAACCAAAAGATCACTCAGGAGATGGCGGTGTCTGAACAGGTGCAACTGGTGGTACATAAATTGGAATGTTGGTATAAACTCTGCCATCCTCGGGATCTACCCATGTAACAAGGGTGGGTTATCTAAATGCAGATATCCTCTCTGCTCCTTCGTGCTCTGGCACAGACCTAGAGCTCTGTCCAACCTCAAACGTACTAGGCATCTCGCCCTCTCCTACAACTAACTCACGACGTCTCAACGCCTCATAACCAAGTCTTAGAGGCTCGTCCACGGCTGTGTCCATAGCCGGGACTACCTGCTGCCGACCCTCGGGTGCAGCCTCCTCCTCCTCTAAACCAGGACCCTTGTCCTCTGAACCCTGTCTCTCAGTATCCAAATCCGAACTCTCATCCTTAATGTCCTCTACAAGCTTTGATGTACCCTGATACCTCTTCCGTATGGGAAGGGTCAGAGATGATGATGGTGATGGTATCTCGTAAGAGGATCTATACCTCTTAGGAAATGAAGAGGGAGACAAAGAAGCTGCCTCCGCTATTCAGGCTGACATGCCCGGGATAAGGTTAGCTGAGTACGCACGGCCATACGTGCGGTCCTATGGTGGAACAAAACTCGGGTGGGTGTAGGAATGGGTGAAGTCTGAGTAAGTGGGTGATCAGGTGACAGTGGTGCGGTAAAATCCGATAAAGCTGAGGAATGTGATGAGGTGATCCTAGTATCTGATGGCTTTGAAACCTCAAACTCCCCTGTCTTTGAGGGAGCATCCTCTGGCTCAGACTCAGTGTCTATAGTGGTAGGTATATGAGTCTGTCTAACTATCAAGTAAGGATCATCTGATGGTGGAGCGAGTGATGGTGCACTAGGTAGTGGTTGGGGAATCTCTGTCTCCCTAAGGTCCTCAAGGGGTCCAGACTCAGTGTTCGTATCAAATAAATATGCCTGCCTAACTGCCCTATATGGGTCATCAGATAATGGGATAGGCACTCGGGAGCTCTAAGCTTTATCGGTATGTGATAAAAATCTCTGAATCAAAGTGAGCTCGGGTAGACATAACCTGTGATAACACGATAAAAGGTATAAGTACTCCCATAAAATATCATTACTCAAATTATAAGCATAACTCTGTTTACATATAGTAATCAACATAACGTTTGAAATTAGGTGTTCGTAACCGTATATACACACTCTTATATATATATATATATCAAATATATCGAAGGGATACGAGCGACAGATAGGCACCAACAAAGTTCGATACAGAACAAGTGCCTCAGGACATCATGTAATTACAACAACATATCTACCAAAGACACACCCTTAATTAACATCGCTACCAACAACATATCTATCAAGGCTCTCAGGGCATCATGCAATACAACAACATAACTACTAAGGACACATCCTTAATCAATATTTCTACTAACAACATATCTATCAAGGCTCTCATGGCATCATGCTATACAACTAAGGCAGCATGGCAAACACTTGGCAATCAACGATAATCTAGACCTCAACGCTCGCAAGTATTCTCATACCACATCACTACGTGAAAATACATATTATGCAATATGTACGTTCAAGGTCAATTCACTTTCAGGTGGTCTTAGACTTCACATATTCCCTCCCCTTCCCCTAACATAATTTAAGAAAACTACCCTCATAATTTTATAGTTCTTCGTGAATTAAGCATAGTTGATCAGGCTATGCGTAATTTAGGAAAAACCATGAACTGCTTGGGCTAGTTAACTTTCGCCATGTTCGAGGTTTTTCAAAAACTCCAGTTTGGTTATAGTTGCGTTTTTATTTTTTATAAAAACGTGCATTCTCTATAACCTTGGCTCTGATACCAATCTGTCACACCCCGTCAACGGCGGAAACACGGGAATGCGATATACTGATTTACATTGCACAAGATACAAGATCATATCGTCAAATTTACAAAAGATCTAGATTTACAATAGTTACAAGTTTACACTTTTGAATCAAAATGTACAAGTCTCAAGTTAACACCCCACATGTGTACTTCTTAAATTTCTATTTCTCCCGATTTACCTTGGTTCGCAACACACTCGAAAATGATACTCGAAATGGTCAACATAAAGTTGGTGAGCTCGTAGGTTTGAACCCAGTCGTTGTGCCAATATTTCAAATAGTGGACAATTGTGCAATATGATAGTGAATATACGCAAAACATTCCAATTCCATGACTTAGAATCCCCGCTAAGCAGACACCATAACATAGCATCCCTGTGCTAGTCATCACAACAGCATATACCCATGCTCTTGGAGTCGCAACTCCGAGGTCACCCGCACATAAAGCCTACCAGCTGGAGCATTTACTTAGGGCAACACCATCACAAACATAGCAAATCCATGCTAATCACATACATTGCCATGCATCTCGATGCACGCAAGTACAATCAAACCACATAATATTCACATAACAGTCATAAGCACATAACCTTGTCGCAAAAACAAAACCACGTTTCACACAGTAAGAAAACACATTCAAAACAATTTTGAGTATCATTTTCCCCTAACGGAAAAGACATAAAAAGTGGGGCTACGAGAACTCACCTCAACAAATGATAATAACCGCACAAATAATCTCTACACAATGCACAACGGTACCCGACCACGACCTAACATTAATTTCACCTTATTAACATTTTGTACAAAATTGTCTTATTGTACAAGCGTTTGTCCTTACTCACACGAAATCCTTATTCTTATTGCAAAATCCTCATTCTCATTACAAAAACCCTTATCCTTTTTACAAAACCTTTATTCTCATTTTAAAACCCTTTCTTTTTGTTGGGCCGAGACCAAACAAACAAGCCCAAAAGTAAAATAAGCCCTAAACTAGCTTATTTTTAAGCTACGTTTCGAAACAAGCCAAAATAAGCACTAATAAGTTCTAGAAAATAAAAGTTTTCTTACCACAACAACCATGGTATTAAAATGATCATTTGTTTTCTTTCTTTTTGTCCACGTCAAACCACACACACCCCTTTACCATTTTGATTAAAAACTTTAAGTTCCGATTTAGCACAAACGACTTGTATAACTAGCTTAAGATCATCATAATAACTATAAAAGTACAAGTAAAAAAATGTTTAGATAACTTACAAGTATTAATGGTTTTCGGTTGGATTTTGACACAAGAAACAACCCAAACGTTGTTTAAACAATAACCCGAACACTAGAATCAACCCAAGGCTTCTATATCTTCACGTTCTCGATCAAGTTGGTCAAAAATGTATGTGTTTATGTGTTTTGTGGAGTTGGCCGAGCAAAGCAAAGAGAAAAATAAAGAATGATTTCAAAACTCATGCATAAAGTGTGTTTTTAGGTTGTGACAAAAACGTATGTACGAATTAAAGGACCATGAAGCTAAAAATTTTCCTTGTTGTCTCCCTTGCTTGGCTCGAGCTGGACAAGCATCCTAGGGGGCTCGGGTTTGCTTCTTTTTGTGCCGGGTTCACTTAAGACTCAAAGTTTATAATTTAAAACGTTATCCGAAGTTATTTAGTATTTTTATTAGACTTAAAAATACTTTTCTAAGAATTTAGAATATTTACACGACATATTTCCAAATTAAACTTCCCAAAATTCATCTTGAGCATTAACAGACGTTTCGGGACTCGAAAATACCGAAACCCGTCTCACAAGTTTAAAAGTTTCTCGACTTCAAAATATGTCTTGACATATTAGACTTGTTCAAAAATTTCATTTTCACGACCATTTCGAACTTTAATTAAATTTCACGAAGACACCCATTTTCTGAAAGCTTTTAAATCACACCTCAACGATTTACGTTCTAGATGAACGTTACTTCAAATTATGAAATCAAATATCAAATAAGTTCATTAAATTCACTCAAGATTATTAAACCCGTTCTCAAATTAACTGTCGTGCCGGTACGCGTTACGTGACGATTTTTGCGGAACACGGGAAAACTTCTCGGAAAGCATTAAAATGACAACATAAACACTCTGATACGGAAAGATGAATCAAAAGTGATTCACTTACGAAACTTAAGACTCTCTCAAAACCCGGTTAAACTGTAACCGTTTCACGCAAAATAAGTCAACCGAAGTCAACTTTTTAACTTTCTCCAAGAAAACTAACAAAATCGTTAGACACCGATATAATTATAGTATTTTAAAATACTAAGACCTAGGAAAAGTTTACCGGTTATCACATAATTCACCTAATATTAGATTAATAAAGGTCGTATGAGGCATCACACTAACGTTAGCTAAGTCAGCTAAGGCTTTTTCAAAATAAATATTATTGATATAACAAGGTATAGTAAAACTCCCTGGGTCTTTTTCCTTTGGAGGTAGAGAATCTTCAAGAATAGCTGAGTCGTGCACATTCATTGATGTTTCAATTTGGCATCCCAATCTTGGCTTATTCATAAGTAAACTCTTCAGCGCCTTATTTTCTTCATAGAAACATATTCTTTTTCATTCATTAATTCCTCCAGTACCTCCTACTTATTGTAACTATCATCAATCAATCGACCTGGAAAAGGAATTATCGATTGATTTGGCTTGAAAAACTGCATCCTGTTCTGGAGGCTCGATACGACGTATCGCGCAGGCTCGATATGGCGTATTGAGGGCGTTTCAGTTTTAACAGTAGTCGATATCGACTTGACATGATCTTTCGGGTTTATTTCCATCTAGCTAGGAAGACTTCCAGATCCCTTTTCTTGAAGTACCTTGCCCATTTGTTCGATTTGAATTTCCAAAGCTTTGATCGAGACTCCTTGGTTTCTAATAGCAACATCCGTTGCGACTCAAATTTCCTTGATCAAATTAGAGTTTTCATCATGTCTTTTTGCAGATTCAGCCATAAACTTGCTCAACGATTCTTAAATTGTTTGTCTTCGCTCTTGATACAAAGGATTTTCACTATCTCTTTGGTAGAATCCCGGAGCAGTTGTATATATTCCTCCTTGTGGGAATGATACCCCAAATTGAGTGTAGTATGCTTCCTCAAGTGTTTTTCCTTCTTCTTTTAGTGGACAATCCTTAGTGTAGTGCGATCAACCACATGATTCACAACCTACTTGAGCAACATACACCTTTTTATTCACTTTCTTGATCTCCTTTCCAAGGTTGTTTAGTTGAGCTTGAATAGTAGCTAATCCATCAGAAGTATCAGTACTTCTAGCCCTAGTAGTCGTTCCATTATACCATTTTTGAGAATGATCAGCCATATCTTGGATGGCTTTCTTAGCATCAGCAACTTTCATAGATGGTATGGCACCATTGGAATCAAGAATTTGTCTAGTAGGTACATCCAATCCTTTGTAAAATGAGATCACTTCCTACAAATCCATTAAGTAATGTTGAGGACATCTTAGTAATACTTCTTTGAAGCGCTCCCAAGCTTGATAAAGAGTTTCATCAGGCTCTTGTTGAAAGTTATTGATTTCCTCTATTTTTTAGCAGTTTGTGCAGGTGGACAGTATTTGCTCAAGAATTTCTTCTTAAGAGTTTCCCATGTATCAATTGAACCAACTGGTTTGTTTCTTAGCCATCGATTTGCGGCTCCAGTAAGCGACATAGGGAAAACTCAAAGCATTATTTGATTTTCAGTTACATCAGGTATGTGAAATAAGTCAACAATCTCAAGAACCTTCTCAATGTGTTCGTTGGCGTCTTCATTATTCGATCCGCTGAAAGTATTATCACATAGTTCTTTGAGAAATTGTCCCTTTCAATTCAAAGTGGGCCTTATCATCGAACTTAGGCCTAGCAATTCTCGATCTATAATCTTCTCGGGTCTTCATCATGTATTCTTGCATAGTTGGTTCCCCCATTGCTTCTGTAACTTCTTCTTCAGACTGATCTTCGTGATCAGAAAATAAATCGAATTCCGATGAACTCGAATAATCAAGACTCGGTGCCTTAAAAAGCTTCCTTGTTGAATGAAACACTCGTTCCGGTTCTTCGAAGGGTGTAAAGTGCTCTTTAGTTGAACTCCGTGTCATGCACTACCTGAAACAGAGGATAAACAATCAGTAGGATAGGCTCGGAAGAGAGAAAATACAAAAAACTATAAACGAGAACGAAATATGAAAAATACAATCTGCTGCTGTATCAGATGGTCGATACGCCGTATTCAATTAACTCAATACGCCGTATTAATCTATTGAACAGAATACGATGTATTATGTCGAATGGTTAATACACCGTATCCAATAATTAGAATACGCTGTATTGGTCAGTCGACCAGAATAGTAACAAAAAAGAAAAAAAAAGAAAAAATGCAAAAAACTTAAAACACACAATATGCAATAATATACAATGCAAACTAATCTAAGTTAAACTAAACTAAAAATACTAATAAATAAGAATTAAACAATTTCACTCCCTGGCAGCGGCGCCAAAAACTTAATGTGTCGTTGTGTATAGGTATTGTTTATTATCAAGTTTTACTATTTATATTTTGCCTACTAAACTTAAGAACAACACTAACGGGCAGTGTACCCAATCAGATGTAGATTCGTTGGTAAGTAGGGTGTCGATCACGTTAGTAATTAAGTATCAGTATTTTAGTTATCTAAGTTAGTCCTAAGTTATACCTAAGTTAAACCTAAACTAATGGTAAAAGGGGGTTTTCGGCCTGAGAGACTGGCAAGATTTTGGGTTTACCTAGACTGAGATAGGGCGAATAACACACATAAATTTGATAGTTAGAAGGTAGAGAAGCGGTCAAGCCTTATGTAAAGAAAACTTATTAACCATATTTAATCTAATAAAACGCAGGTTTTAGTTTATAAGTGCAATGATTGTCTTATCTCGTTGTCAATATATCATTCCTAGATTTAGATGGCACTTCTTCCTAAAACCTAGACATGGCAATTCTGTCACAATTAACCACATCCGCATAAAGCAATCATGGTTGATTATATTCTGTCTTAGAAAACAATAATGGTGATCTTATTGAATCCTAGCTCATCGAGACTTTACTAACTTACTGCTTAACGACTCTTTATATACTAGTAGTTCACTGTCCGGATCTTTACCCAAGGAATCAGATGGTTATTTGTTGATCCTAGGTCACCTGCTAGTCAAACTTGTTCACTAAACCAGAGGCAAAGACATGTCAATATTTGTGATCATATTACTCTAGATATATAAATTGCAATATGGAGAGCTATCCTGGCATCTAGTCTACTTAGTCTGTTTTCTAGATCCAGTTGAATGATAGGTCGCATACTTAAGCACATAAACGAGTATAAATTGATAAACATAAAGCAACACACAACTTATAAGATGCAATCGAGATAAACATAAACCAAACGTTAAATTATCATAAACATGACTAATACCTAAAGGTATTAGCCAATAATCATCGTAATGAATACGAATATCATAGACGAACGATTAAGGTAAACTAACCAAGTTTATGAATGATACCAAAAACCGAACGCGTATTTAGAGTATAAGAATTTACAAGGCTTTTTCTATGGATTGAAGGGCATTGCGAGACATTCGTAGCTTCTCTTTTCTTCTTAAATCAAATATGGTGGTTACTGCCTTTCTCCCATTCTTTGGTATAAAAATTGCACACTAAGTTCGTAGGCTCGGTATTTATAGCCTCTGGAATTAAGTCGATACGCCGTATTAGAAGTAGTCAATACAACATATTGGGGTTTTCTTAGAGTGGGGACCACGATAAATATCTTTCAGAATCTTTTATTAACCGCCAGTAGATACGGCGTATGAGTCTTCATGGATACGACGTATTGGTCTTTATATCTTCGTGGTTGTTTGTGAAGTTTAGGCGCAAATACGCCATATCTTCCTTGATGGATACAGCGTATCAGATATCAGAACAACAGATTCTTGATTTCTTCGTTTAAGCTCCCAAATGCACGCCTTTTAGTTAAACTTCACCAATTGCTCGATATTTACTACAAATAACAAATATTAGCAGTCGAGTACTAATTCATGCATAAAATAATATAGAACGAGCAATTTAGATGTGATAAATGATGCTATAAAATAGGCGTTATATGATGTAATCAAAGACGAAGTAGCTCAAGGGAGCGTAAACCTCCCTACATTTCGAAAGGACCTTGCAAGGTCGTAAGGCTCGAAGGCTATGTTAAACCATTTTACCTCTTAAAATTGCAAAGTCCTTTAAGGAGGCAAACGTAACAGCCAGTAGCCTAATATTACAATGAAACAAAACACTTTCAAATGCTACAAAATGCATAAGTGTTGAAAAGCCTTCGTTTATACCAAAAGACGAAGAGGATTAGTTACCCTCTACATTGTCTTAAGGTAAACAAAATGGAAGTCATGCGCAAAAAAACATATGCAAATCAGGCTCAAAGCCTCAACAAGCACTTACAAAACATGCAAAACACAATAGATCCCAACAAAGGGTAAGCATTGGAACAACGCATTATCTATGCTAAAGTTGAAAACATATAAAAATGTACAAAGCAAAGACACTAAATTTTTCTAAAAAGCATCAATACCAACGTAAATTAAGCACAAAGGTCATAAAGAATACATGCGCGTAAAGGCCAAATTGTTTAAGTGGGTATACATATACCCATACAAATCCAAAATAAATTATTTTTAGCACACACACACACATGCGCAACTGAGAAACATATAATAAATTGTTTAAGAAAGCACCTCGTAGGGCGCGCACGACCAAAAGATAAAGATCGTCTAAAAACAACTCCATATAAAGAAATATGATACTAAGAAAGTGGCATGGCAAGGGCTTGAACAACATCCCAAGAAAGGTTGGGGGGCTCCATTACTTTGAGCTCATCAAGGATCATTTTAAAATTCTCCGCTAAGAAGGCAACATAAGGAAACTCCAGATGGAAAAAGGCATTATCGGCTTCATCATAAACTTTTTTAGCATCCGCCTCATAATCCTTAATGTCTTCAAGCTTCCATGAGTTTTCGAGCCCAAGAACATCGTTGAGAAACTACACCCTCCCTATCATCATAACCTTGTGTCGCAAGTCAGCCATAACAAAGTTGAAGCGATCAGAAGCCAAGCGTTTTTAACAACCAAGGGAAGAAACTTTGTGACCATGATGTTGCGTTCTAATTTAACTAATTTTAACTTGGCAGGTAAAGCATCAAGTTCGTCACAGAGACTAGCCTCTGTGGCAAGTAAAGTAGCTTCCTTCTCCTAAAAGCCACGACACCTCTGAAGCATAGGTTCAATCTCCTCAGCCAAAGGTCTTATCTTCAAAGCCTCCTCCTCAAGCACTTTCCTAGAATCCTCCGAGGACCTAGCCACACTCTTTAACAAGTCTAAATCCCTTAACATCCTCACACCATCTGCTCTCAAATCCTTCACAAGCTGGCTACCTTCAGAATCCTAGCTATTCCGGGCCTTCTGCAAGTCATCCTCAAGCTTAGAAATTCATGTTTATACTCTATATTCTCAATATTCAAGGTCAAAACTTCAATGCAGAGTTTAGAAACTTCACCAGTAAGAACTTAACCTTTATTAGATACCATATTGCTTGTCATGGCAAGGCGAAAAGCTTGGACATCATAAAATTCATCCAATTCTTTGAAGGTCAGTCCATCAAGCCTCCTTTGAACCTCAAGACAAGGCACCTGGACATGATGTTATGAGTAGAATAGGTTTCTGAACACCTATAGAGAAAAATATGAAAGAGGGTGAATGAAAAATCAAAATATAAATAACACCAAGTAAAAAGGAAAGGAATAATGTTACTTGGGATAAAAGGATCACTGTCCATAGAATCTTCAAAACTTATCTAGCGAGCCAAAGCCTTAGGATGCTTACCTACACCCTTCGGAACAGAGCCCGAAGTTGTGAGAGGAGGAATGCTCCCTTTAGAGCCTACGCTCTTCGGAGCTTCTTGCCTCCTCTTTTTGGATTTTAGCTTAGAGTTGCTAGAAGCCAAACCAACTACCCGCTTCCTTTTCAAAGAAGACTCCTCTTGGAGAGTAGCAGTGATAGACCGCTAACCTATGACAACACCAAGATTAGCCCCTCGTGCTCCCCATTATCATTTAGTTCAACAATATTTTGATCATTGGGACCTATAAAACATGCGTCCCGGTCATCATTCTTCCGAGGCTCCGCAACCTGAACGGAAGGACTCCCAACAATTACTAGATTATTCGGCGTCCGAGTAGAAAAGGTGACATTCTGATTCCCTAGAACTTTTGGAAATTTATTGAAAGACATATCTGAAAAATCAAAAAGAAAAAGCATATAAATATCAAAGACAATACAAAAGATAACCAAAACAATCTAAAACAAAAAAGCATACCCTTGCCAAAAAATGATAGCAGGGCTTGCTAGGAGCCTTATCTTAAGAATCTGCAAGACCCGCAAGGTACACGATAGGCTCTAGAAAAGTTTGAGCCTCAATTAGATAACGGAGAAGGCGACCACAAATGATTTCATCAAAGGTTTTAGTAGGAAATGGGAAGTTAAAAGTGCCAAAACCATGACGGCAAGGAGTTACTAAAGTAACACGTTCCTCTGAAACAAAAGACTCCTTAACAAAGATAAACTTTTGCTTCCAATTTGAGTTATTGGTCAAATAAGTCTCAAACAATTTAGGAATGAAAGAACCAAGCCTTTTCTAAAAAGTCAGTTTTGTAATTAGTACTGATAGTACAAAATGTTAAGTACTGATCAGATAGTTAGTACCGTTAGTATAAAGTAGTTAGTACCGTTTATGAGATATGCATGAGATATCTTAGGAAAGGATATGCATGATCTTTATACGCGTTTTATAAAGCCCATTAGGGTTTCCTTAGTCTATAAAAGGAACCCTAGGCATAGTTAGTAGATATAGTTCTACACTGATCATAGAGATCAAATAGTAATCATAGCTTGTAATATGTAACTTAGGCAGATTCAAGGTTTAATATAAAAGTTATTTTATGATATTCAATATTGTTCTTCTTAGCATTATTGATTAGATTCCGCATAATCAATAGTGTTTACTTAGTGTTTCATTATTATTGCTTTAGAATTATCTAAATGAGTAAACTCTTTGCAAGCTAAAAGTTAAGATCTATTCAATATAAACGATCCAACAAGTGGTATCAGAGCTTGTGTGGAAACTCTAAATAAGAAGGACTCAATTGCAAGATGGCAGAACAAGACATTCCTCCACCCACTATCACAGCAATGAAGATTCCTATCATCAGGAAGGGTGAATACGATATTTGGAGCATGAGAATGCGACAATATATCTGTCACACAGACCATAACCTATGGGATGTTATTGTCAATGGAGATCTAGAAGAAGAGCCTGCACCAACTGGAGAAACATCTGCTCCTCCTGCTCCTAAGACTGCCAAACAACTGGCTGCTAAAAGGAATCAGGAAAGAGTTAAGAGCATCTTGCTTTTAGCAATACCTGATGAATACCTCCTCAAGTTTCACAATGTTGCAGATGCTAAATCACTCTGGGAAGCAATCAAATCAAGGTTTGGAGGTAATGAAGAATCCAAGAAGATGCAGAAAAATGTTCTAAAACATCAGTTTGAAAATTTTTCTACTGCATCAAATGAAAGTCTGGACAAGGCTTATGATAGGTTCCAAAAACTCATAAGTCAATTGGAGGTTCATGGTGCTCCAATATCAAAGGAAGATATCAACCAGAAGTTCCTAAGAAGTCTTCCTCCTTCATGGAATCAAATTGCTCTAATCATGAGAAATAAGCCAGACATTGATGAGATTGATATTGATGACCTCTACAACAACCTTAGGGTCTACGAAGATGAGATGAAAAGGTCTTCAAGTTCCACTTCTACTTCTCAGAACTTGGCATTTCTTTCCTCTGAGAACACTAGCAGTACTAATGAAGTTAGTACTGCCAGTGGAGATTTTGGGGTTAGTACTGCTGGTGGAATTAGTCAAGTTTCATCTACCCCATGTGCTCATGATGTAGCATGCTCTTTCTTTGCACAACCAACAACCAGTCCTCAACTTGAAAATGAGGATTTTTAGCAGATTGATGAAGATGACTTGGAAGAATTGGATCTTAGATGGCAGGTGGCTATGTTGACTGTCAGAGTGAGAAAATTCATTCAGAAGACAGGAAGGAACATGGATTTCAAAGAAAAATGACCTGTTTCACTTGATAAATCAAAAATTGAGTGCTACAACTGTCACAAAAAAGGGCATTTTGCTAGGGAATGCAGATCTGGAAGGAATCAAGGGAAAAGATCTTATGGTGACAATGGCAGGAGCAATGCACCAACAAATGAATCTTCATCACAGGCACTGGTGGCTCAAGATGGTCTAGGAGGATATGACTGGAGTAATGATTTTGAAATAGAACCAGTCAACTATGCTTTAATGGCAATCTCTTCTTTAAGCTCATCAAGTTCTTCTGATAATGAGGTACAAAAATGTTCTAAACAATGTCTTGAATCTTTTAAAACTAGTCAAAAGAATTATGATAGTGAAAGAGAAAAACATAGCAGAGTGATATGTGTGAAAACACATATTTGTTTTATATCAAAAATGGCCCTAAAAAGATAAAATTGTGCATAAAATGATTGTATATTGCTTGTTTTGTCTTTGTGATTGTGTAGGTAAGGATAGTGCAAATATCATAAGAAAACGGTCAAAACCGGACAAACACGGACACGAGATGGAAAGAGTACAAAAGAGCCGGAAGTTTCTACACAAAGATCAACAAAGTCAACTCATGGTCATGAGTGCTAGAGATAAAACTGGTTTAGGATATGGCACACAATTGAATGAAATGAGTAACAATTTTGAAACTGATAGTGAGACTAGTTTGAGTGTTTTTTATGTCAGATCTAGTGATGAAGAGTCCACACCAGCTAATGATAGGTTTTCCAAAGCAGATGGGTATCATGCTGTTCCTCCTCCTATAACAGGGAACTTCTTAACCCCAAGAGCTGACATATCATTTGCAAGTTTAGATGAATATGCCCATAAGGAAGAAAATAAACTGATCAAAACAACTGATCTTAATACTAATACAAGTGAAGTCTGGTAAGGTAAAACAAATGAAGCATATACTCAAAACCTAAGAAAAGTCTATGAATCAGTTTAACAAGATAAAGTTATCATTGAGATTTGACACACAGATGAAGAGGATGATTGTCCTGAAATTCAAACATTAGTCCCTGTTAAGACTAATGAGATTCAAACAGTTAAAACTAGAGTTGATAAAATTTGATCCAAACTTCTCAGAAACAAGGAATTGGTTTTAAGAAAATAAAAGCTTGCTTTGTCTGTAAAAGTACTGACCATTTGATCAAAGATTGTAATTTTCATGACAAACAGAGTCAAGAACCTAAGCTGAAAACTGTGGTCAATACTGGTCCAATGGTGGACAAACCAGTATGGGATAATACTAAAAGAATTAATCATCAAAAAATTTCAAAATGCCCTCATTTAAGAAAGACTTTTGTCCCATCAGGAGTTCTAACAAGAACAGGTTTGATTACTCCTTGTTAAGCAAAATGAAAAAAAGCAGTTCACAAAGTTATGTACTTCTAGGCCAGTTAGTACTAGGCTAGGCCTTTATGTACTGTTGAGATCAAATTATGAACTTTTCAACAGCTTAGTTAATTATTAAAATTCACTTCTTGAATGTATTGCGATATTAAAAGGTGCTCGCAGACAGTTTTCTTCTTCCTAAGACTTCTAATGACATACTAGGGGTTTGAAGAACTAAATTCTAGCTCCACTTGATTTTTTCAAAACACACCCAACTAGTGTACCCACTTGGGTCCATGAAACCATTGTGGAGGATCATTCCTTAAAAAATGTTTATATCACATTCACAATTGGAGAAAAAAGAATCATTATATCAAGTGGCGTTTAATCTAATTTTGTTAGTCAATGTTTTAAGAATGGGACCAGTGAACCAGTCAAACCGCAAGACCGAGCTGGCTGCAAAACGTTTCACCAAATGTAAAATTATTACTACGTAGTTTATTAAACTGATAGTGGGTTGGTTGGTTCGATGAATATTGCAACTAGGTGTTGCTTGGTCGTTGGGATAGAGTAGGGTTAGAAAAAGAAAAAAATTAGAAAAAAGGGCAGATGTAGTGTGTAATCGATTCAAGCCGAGTTCGAGCTTCACATGGTTTAAACATGACTAAAAAAAATTATAAGGTAGGTTTGAGCTTTAATCATCCAGGCTCGAGCTCGGCTCGAGCTCGGCTCGAGCTCGATTCGAAAAGCTTGAATTTATACATAAACAATTAATTCGATAGCTAAATTCATCAATAAATATAAGAAAACACGCAATGAGCACAAAAACAAAGAACTTATAAAAAACACTCGGTAGAAATAAGGTCTAAATTGTCCTTCTACAAATAGTTAACTATTATATCAAATTCATGTTAGCCTAAAAATTGTTTATATGATTATGTATAATAATAATAATATATATGTTTTTAAAAGCTCGAGCTCGGCTCGTTATGTGGTCGAGCTGGTTTATTTGGTTTGCTCCGAGGCTTGAGCTCGATAAAAGCTCGACTCGATCGAGTCAAACTCAAGCTCGAGCTCAAGTTGCTTGATAAAAGCTTGACTTGTTTGCAATTTTAGGCAGAAGCTTTCGATGGCAATTTTAGGGAGAAAGAGTTTGTTAGAGAATTTTGAGATGAGAATTGATTTTTGCGTTGATTACCATCTTAGTTTGATATATCACCTTGATTATATCCTTTATTGTTATTCCCTTTGAGCTACTGATCAAAAGCTAGCAAGTTAATATAACCAACTCATAGCTTATAGTAATGTAAAGATAAAAATTAGTTTTGACAAGATATAAATATAAAACAGTAAATAACAGAAAACTAATTTTCAACGTTTAACTCTCTTTATTAAGAATTATACCCCATTGTATGCGGAACTACAATGGGGATTGAATGACAACGTGTATGTGTGTGTGTGTGTGATCTCCTCACTAACAACATTGCATAACTTAAAATGTTATGCAAAAATGACAACTATGCTAACCAATTGAGCTTGCTTAGGGACTTAGTTGATTTGGAGGAGTAGGTGTTTTGCGAGTGATGAAACTTTGTGTGTTCAAAACTTAACCTACTCATGTTACAAGAGTTGCTATTTATACTACTAAGGTAGGGTTGCACCCATATGGGTGATAAGTGTGTGTCTCAATGCTGATAGGCATGTACATGTTGTACAACTTTGTCTTTATTACAATTCTAATATAATTACGGGACAAACACACTTTCTAAAGTCAGTGCTGACACTGGCATTGTCTTCATACCCTATTCAGGATAAGTTTGTCTTCAGGTAGATAAGTACTTGATCTTATCAATTCAAACTTATTCCGCCTATTCTTCAGTCTCTTGTCTTCAGGGTCTTCTAATTGTTGGAGATCGTGTGGGGTTCAGTAAGTCTATTGTCACAACTCGCTGAACCCATCACCTTCTTCTTTGGCTCAGGCTTTATTCACTAGGAACCGCCTTACTGAATGCTAAAGTCTTTCTTATTGACTCAAGCTAAGCATCTTAAAGGAAATTCACCGAGTGATTGTTCACTCAGTGACCTTGGAATGTTAAAGGATATCTGATTCTTAGGATATTTGTGCTCAAATCTAAGTGAAAGATCATTGGGCACTAAATTGGCCCAACAATTTCTCCTATTCGGATATAAACATAGTCTACGTGTTTTTTAGTGTAAGTGGGTAAATACAACTTTTTCTTACACTAAGTTCTTAGAAGCTTATAAGGAATACTAAGTCTTCTTAAAAAGTACTTCATTAAAAGGTTACAGATTCCTATCATCTATTATAAAAGATAATGCAAAATACACAGAGATACTCAGTCCAACTTGTATCCCGGAGATTCTAACTTCACCTTCTTTGATTTTAACTTTTCTTGATCTGGGTGGTTAGCAATCAACTTTCTTAGTGTCAAACAGAACCTACCAAACTCGAGGGTAGTAATGTTTGAGGCCATCACTAGATAGGTTATCAAGGTCTCAACTCCAACGTTGTTGATGTCACTAATCATTTGGAAGGCCTGATCACCAAAGACATCAATAAAGAACATCTCATACTCAGGTTCTTCAATTACCATGTTGTTTATAAAAGGGACACCCTCAAGAAGACTTTTGTTACATTTTAGCCTAGGGATGCAAATCTCAGGTTCTTGCTACATTTGCTTTCTTTTTCTTCCTAAGAGTTGGGAAGAGGCTTTTTAGGTGCAGGGCAGGAAGGGCTGACTGTATTCCAAACTCTTCAGGGATCTTTTTCAGTCTATCATACCTTTTTCCTAATGATGTCATTAGTTCACTCACAATCTTATTTTTCTTCTTCTGAATGATGGGACCCAATTCATCCAGCTCAGTGACCCTAAAATCAGTAAACTTAAAGGAGTTATGAACTTTTAAGGTCCTTATATTAGTACCTCTGTAGACAGTGATTACTGCAGGCTTTGTGTTGGTGTGAATTTTGACATCTGTTATTGGTTCAGGTCTGAGTTTGCTGGATGTGGTCCACATACTGATCAAGTCTGTTCTTCCTGATCTCCATTTTTCTCTTGACCATCTAAGAGTGTTCTCTTTGGTGAACCTTGATTTCCGCATCTTGATTATTTTTGAACTCTTTACCACCCTTTGCACTTGCAAGAATTTTAGGATCAATCCCAGCTTTTTCAGCTTCTTCATGAACAACTTTGATTAGTTCAAGCTTGGACATCTCTAATAATTTAGCTTCTTTAGCAGCTTTCTTGATCATCTCTTCTTTGTTCAAGTGCTCTTGTGTTTCATCATTGGTGAGGTGATAAAGCTTCTCATGAATTTCAAAAGGAAATTGACTAGTTCATCAAGATCCTGACGAACTTCTTTTAATGCAGGCACAAGCCTTCTTGCTGGTTCTTCAGTGTCATCAATGGTAATCCCATTTCCTTCTCACTGAGTAACTTGAGAAGTTTCACACCGAGGGATACTAATGATGGAACCAGTCGGCTGAACTTCAGGTGGAGTGATATCAATCACTGGACCAGTGACCTGAGCTTGTTGTTGAGGTGGTGGCATTTCCAGAATGGTGTCAGTGAGCTTGATTGTTGATGTGGTTCTTATCCTCTCAAGATCTAGGTTGGGCCTCATCAGTGATCTAAAAGCTGAAAGTGGGATATGTGTAGTTCTTCTTGCAGGTTCTTCCTCAGCTTTATCATTTCTAGTTTTTTCTTTATCAACTTTTGTATCATCATGCTCCCCCTCAGTATGAGAAGGAGGTTTTTCAATGGTAATGTGAGTGACATTCTCCCCCTCAACAATTGATAGAGCTGCAATGATAGCAAGTGTTGCAGGTACACTAGGTACACTGCCTGAGGGAGCAGAAGAAGACTGGCCTTTGAAAGCATTGTAAATCTCTGCCATCATTTACTTGATTTCTAAGGTATCTTGCTTGAGAGAAGAAATATCAGACTTGAGGGTAGCCTGAGTGAGCTCAATGATGGAGAATCTAGAACCAAGATTCCATTACATGGAAGTAGATGATTTGGCGCATGCTGCAAAGTTTTTCATCCTGCCTGAGAGAAGTAGCTTGAAGATTCTCAATAGGGAGTAATAAGGTAGGAATTATTTAATTTTTTATCCTTTATGTATATTCGGCCATATAAGGAGTAATAAGGTAGGAATTATTTAATTTTTGGGTATTGGGTATAAAAGTGAGTATTTGTTTGAGTATAGATAGGTATTGGTGCTTCCGGGTATGCCTAAATGTATTGTATTGTGAAACGTAGACGCTTTACGTAACCAACAAAAATATAATATGAGAAAGTTATAAATTATCCTCATAATAATTATATAACACTTGCTTGACATAAACTTTTAGTTGTTTGATGTCCGTTTATGTTGAATGTTGATTTTTAGTTTACGCGATTTAACTAAATGATAAAAATTAAAGCAAACGCGTAAAACCCTAAAAATAAATAATGGCAATAATTGAGTCATAAAATGACCTGAAATAACGGATTGTTACATGTTTAACAATACATTACATGGATATAACCCTACATCACATAGATAACATCCCACACATGCACACACAAATCCTAAGTTTAACTCATCCGCCCCCATCTACTCTTTCACACATTCTTAGCCTTTTCTCTCCATATCACAAAAGATAAGAATCTCATCCAGCCTTATCTTATTCCAACATACAATCTCTCATTCAAACTACACATATACCCTGAACAAACAAACAAGCTACGACCTGTTTTTGCTTCTATTCTGCATCAAGATCTTACGACAAGGTCTATGGTAGGTTTTTCTTTCATGTCTTGCGTTTTGTGAACGAAACAAAGAAAAGAGAATAACAAAAAGTGTTATAACTCTTTCTTCATTTTTGGAAAGTGAAAGAATACTACATAGATCGATGATGATGTGTATCTCATGTTCTTTGATCTTGTAAGGTCATAACTTAAATGTCAAACACAATGAGATACACTGAGATCTTGGTTCATAATAGTCTAGGTTTGAGTTTGTTTATTTTGTGGAGAGGATGTATTTGTTGTGAAGGATGGAATTAGAGTAGAGTTATTGGATTTGATTGTGTTGTAGTTGTGGATGTTGATGTGATAAGTCATTCTGTCTTTCAATAAAGCGTCTACTGAGTCGACTCGGTAAATACCGAGTTTACTCGGCTCAGTTGACTCGGTTATCAAAATTAATTTTGATATCAAAATTGGTTCATCGGTACTTTTCGATAAATCTTTTTCGACAACAGTTCTCGGTAACACTTGTTTTGGTTTAATCTGTGTCTGATCTTAGTAACAGTAAAGAATAGTTTCAGTATCCATATACATTAGTACAGATCTGTTCTTTTCTTCCATTTTCATTTTCGACGGCAGTTGTAAAATCGAATTTGACCGTTTGACCAAAAGTCAACGTTGTTGACTTTCGAAATTGATGTTTGACCAGTTCTGAATTTGTGAAATTGGCAACTAATGTCAAAAATGCATCTAACTAATCAAAAATGATCAAATCTTAAGATAAAACATAAATCTTACGATAAAAAAACCAGTAAGCAGTCAATCTTCGATCTAGTTAAACATATCGAAAAAGTACAAACAAAACAGCTGTAAATAAGTTTGAATCACAAATAAGCTCACGAAATACATAATGTCAACCAGAATAAAGCAAAAACTCAGCAAACAACATAAAACTACTGAATAAAACCTGAATAAGCTGAACTGAATAAGCTGTAATAAGCTGAATCTGCTGAAAATACCACGTCCTGATCAAATAAGCCAATAAGGCTGCACCGAATAAGTTGAAAAACAATCACGAATTTGCTTATTTGTACTCTGGTATCCTAACCGCTTGTTTAGAAAAGTCCTAAATTCAACGATCTTAGGGAGGTCGAGGAAGCTTAAATTAACAATAAGTCCATAATAGAGGAGAGAGCTTTTCATCATTTCAAAGTATTTTTCTTAAAACAAAAAGGAATTGAAATTAACAATTATACGCTTCACCCACTAATGTTTGATTAGAAAGGAGTATTTATAGGCAAAACACAAAGGAACTTTGGCCTAATTACATTTCTGGCGCTTGTGTTTTAACTTAAATATAAACTAGTGTAATTTCCATATAGACACCACATTTTTAATCCTAACTGAAAACTAAGTATTAATAGCGTCTCATTAGATACCGACGAAAACTAAGTATTAATAGCGTCTCATTGGATAGGGAATTATATGACTAGCACAAAACCCTTACCACTCAAAAAAATTCCACCAAAAAAAATTGAGGTTCGCCCCTAGATCTTTAGGAATTCAAGCATCCATCTTTGGTGCTTAAGATAATTTTTACCTTTAGCTTTCTCATGTTAAGGATTTAAGCAATCGCATGTGTCGTTCATGGATTTGTCCGTGCATGTGTGGTTTTGTCGCCTTTTCTGGAGCATTGGTATCAGTTTAAATTATATGAGAGTGTACCGGTAGTGTATTAAATTCTAGAACTTTCTTTAATGATGCGTCCTGAGACCGCAAGTGAGATCGCATTCGTGTGATTAGGATTTGCTAAATGATAAGAGGCACTAGGATTAACCTTGTTTTAAACTTGTGTTTGTTATTATGGTCACCTCGATCATATAACTATCCGCACACCTTTGCTTCGCACTCATTTTTAGTGCGAGATCCCCCTATTAAAACCCTCAGAGCATATCCTTTTCGTTTTTCTTCAATTATGTATTACGGGATGACCGAAAAGGGATTCCTAGGAATTCCTGAATAGACTATTCCGGAAGTATGTAGTAGTTGAATTTTGTTACCCCAACACCAATTGTTACACCCAAATCGCCATAGCCTTCCTTGTATATACTCGCTTTTAGTACATTATTGTTTAACCCTGGTTAATTATTTGAGTACATAGTTGCTAAGTCGTTATCCTTGTATATATAGTTTTGGGACGATTGGGATTCATGGTAGTATTTATTTTACGAAAGAATGGGGAAGAAAAGTTAAGTCATTACCCTCATGTTTGTTTGATAATCTCCATGGTTATTTTGATCCATATCAATTCTGGTTATTAGATTAGTTTATGTTATTGAGTATTAAAAACTCAAGTGTAGGGGTGTATCTATAAACCCCAAGTTATGTATTATTATGTTTAAGCAAATGGCAAGGCAAAAGTGTACAAAAAAATCAAAAAAAATATATTAAAAAGAGTGAAAAAAATGTACGGGCTGCCATTTTGCTTATGTTTATATTTATCATAGAGTCAAGAAAAGAAGAAGAAAAGAGTTTGGTGTAGAGTATTTCATATCTTTGTCCGAGTATGGTCGAGTCATTGGTTTAGCAACCCATCCAACGTGTACTACTATAGATAATTAACTCACCACTTCACCCCAAATTTACCCTAAAAATTCACCCCCCAAATATATCCCATCCGTTTTCGTTTTCGTTTCCATTATTATTATCTTACACTTACACCCCATAACCCTTATGGACCTATTTGATAGTAATTCCTAGGTGCTTACGCCTTAGCAGTGGAGGTTTGATCCTTTATCAAGCCTATAATAATTTATATACTATAACAGGTAATGAGTGTTAAATTTTTTGTTTCTCATATTTTTATAATTCATTATACACCCGAGAGAAAGAGAGAATCCAAACACTTATTGTGAGGTGCTAGTGTATAATTTTCGTACCGTTAATTATGAGGCCTAGAAGGTTGTGCCATAAACATCTTTAAAGAGTAAGTTAAATGCCTCCGATATTGCTTTGGACTAGGTAGAAAAGCTCATTTACTTGGGGACAAGCAAATCATAAGTGTAGGGGTATTTGATGAGGTGTCATTTTATGCACTTTTCAGGGTCATTTAACCCGTTAAATCATGCAAATATCTCTAAAATATGTACTTAATCGTTTCTTTTTGTGTTTTTAGCATTTGGATGGCTTTTGAAGGAAATACACGTGACTTGTGCTCATTTAGAGAAGAAACAGACAAGATTACAACTCTACATGAAAATTGGTGATGATATGGCTTACAGACCATGGAGACAGCGTCACAAACTCTT
>BQNB010005938.1:0-99776 GCA_026074375.1 Tanacetum coccineum
TAACCATTGCATTTGATTCCACTGATTCAAGTATTTTACCACCCTTTGTTAGATTCTGACTCGCCTTTCACTGCGAAGTTGTCGGCTAGTATTACCTTGAATTATCTCGAAAACGAGGATAAAGTTTTCAAACCAGGTATACTAGTTTATCATGCCATTCATGATAAAAATCTTGTAACATTGGAGGAGAATTTAAAAGAGAACTAACATTTCCTCCGGGACTTCTTATTTTCTTAAAAGAACCGTCATTCCTCGTCCTCTTCCGGAACCCACCAGTGTTTGCATGAGATTTAAGCCCATTTTGGCTTTGAATAAGTAAAACGATGTTATCTTTAAATGTTGAAGATGTCGATTCTTTCACATTTATCATTTGGACGTTTCTTCCACACTTCACTTACATAGAGGAATCACCTTTGATTTTCCCCTTTAGGAGTGAGAATTTTGTTTTTGATCCCGGCATCGTCACCTTTCCATTTTCTTATCTAGAGCCGGTGGCATTTTCAATGGAAGTTTCTTGTGTTGCTCTCCCTAAGGACAACTAAATTCAGGGATCGAGTCGAGCTTGTGACTCGGTGACCAAAAACAAGCCGCTTCGTGGGAGTTCACCCCATGCCTATCCTTTTCTATTTTCTTTCTATTTTCTAAAATAATGTGTTGTGATGTGTTGTGGCTATCCTCTTCCGGTTTCTTGTTGTTTGTTGTTTGTTGTGATTTTTGCAGGATTGAACCAACAATTTCTGAAGCCTCTCGTGTCCGGTGTTGTGTCCCGTATCACTCGAGCTTCCTATCCTTTGTTTGAAATTAGTTTGGGGAGATCCGATATCCTTTCATCTTATCGATTCACGTTTATCTTTGCATAATTCATAAACGGCTTAGATTTTCGTAGAACCCGACCTTAAACATTGAGGACAATGTTTCGTTTTAGTTTGGGGAGGGAATCTATCGATTTGATGTTACCTGCTTATTGTTTTGTTCTCACGTACCCGTTTTTCCCGCAAAAATAGCAAAAATTTTAAAATTTTAAGATCTTATTTGTAAAAAAAATAAAAAAAATAAAAATATTAGTAGTTGAAAAGAAAAAAAAATATAATAATAAGTGTTAAGACAAGAATGTAGGTTTTTCGTTGGTAAGAATAAGAAGTAATTTTTGACCCGATCGAACGTGTAGAGTTCTAGCTTTCTCCCTTAACAATTAATGATGATAGTTTGTGCTAGTCTCATGTAGACTTTAAACATGCTAGACTTGAAATCATTAGTAAATGAAGACTTGTGCTAATCTCAAGTAGATTTTAAATATGCCGAGTTGGATTTTATATAGGCTAAGTATTTGCGAATTTCTTTATTAGAGATTTTAAATTGCAAAGAATAAGAGATGATAGTGTTGATTACGAATTAGGATGCTAAACAAAGTTTATTTGGAAAACTTAAAGGCTTATAAGAATAACTTGTGGTTTTTCTTCCCCGGAGTTCTTAAAATGATTAATTATACGTGTTCTCTTTAATTTTTACAAATTAGAGTTTTACTCTTAAAAGTCTAATCAACATATTTAGAGAAAAAGCTTTATCGATGAAGTCGACATCATTTGTAAATAAGAATTTTAGTTCAAGTTTATACTTTGGTTTTCTAAAATGAAATTTTTCTATTTGCAAAAATAATGTGTTAAATTAATTAAATAAAAAAAATCTATAAAAATATAGTTGGTAAATAAAAAGGATGCAAGTTATAAATCCTTAGTGTTAATAATTAATATACAAACTCCATCGCAATTAAAGTTACATGGGTATTGTCGGTTCGCTTCCCGATGTGGACATCGAGAAGAAAGGGAGGAGGATGTATATTTAAGGGTAGGTATCATAATAAGTACACGGACTCTTGTCGGAGGCGTGGCCGATGTGTCGTCGAAAGAAAAGTAGTTTACCAATTCTAGCCTAATAAAAAAAATGTAAATATACTAATAATGTGCAAAGTTAGAAAATAAATAGTAAAAGTTTCATTTTCTAAAACCAAGGTATTCTTTTGAACTAGGTTTGCAAAGTCTACCAGGAATTTTTTCATACGAAAGTCATTCCGTTTCGATTTAGTATTTCCGGATGGGGTGTCAAATAGCCTTAGCCACTTACCCGATGTGGTGGATTGCTAGAGAAGAAAGTCTTTCATGAGACAGTTGAAACAACGATGTCTTAGATAAGGAGGTTTTGTTTTGCTTTGAGATTGTGATCTTGCTAAGTGATTAACATATTAGCTCAAAAGGCTCATGTGTAAAGCTTGGTCGGATTTCATCTATCTAAATATGTGGATTTAATGGTTTAAATTAATTTGAACACACACACCTTAATATATGATTTTATGTCGGAAGTGGGAATTCACAAGTTCTAATTATAGTAGTTTAGCATCCTTTAGCTCGTACATTAACGGTGATCTTATTTTTAAAGCTTAGATGGGTAGGAGTGAAAATTCGGGGGATGAGAAGTTATCTTTTAGATCATTAATTGTGCTTTTTATTCCTTGATCCTAAAGGTTTAACAAAGTGGTAATGAAGTCAGTGCATTATGTCTTTTGTAATAAATAAGTGTAGTTAGGTTACATCTCTTTCTCTCCCAACCCCTTAGATAATTTATCAAGAAAAATCCATAAATAATAGAATAAGTTTGAATATGGGATATATCGGGTTTTTTTAACTTGTGACTAGGGAATTTTTCCGACAAAGACGTTTCTACATCTTAAAGATTAGTTTGGGGAAATTTCTAAGTATTGGTTGTAAGGAAGGTGCATATCTTGCGGTGAGGTCACACAATCGTTTAGTTTGGGGAATTTTGATATGTGTAAATTACACATATCCGTTTATGCTTAAAAAGACCCAATTAAACCCAAAACAGACCAAAAATGGCAAATATGTGCTTGTATTTGTGTTTTGTGTGTGCAGGTATGGATATATCAAAAATTACAAGAAAACAGTCAAAAATAGGCAAGCACGGACACGGGAATCAGAAAAGTACAAAGAAGGCCAAATAATACAAAAGCTCGAAGCCAAAAAAGCCAAGCTCGCAGTCAAATCCAGTCAACATGGTCAATAAAAAGTCAACCAATAAAAGACAAAACCCAAAAAAAACATTCTATTTTCACCCTCCAAGTTTCACAAAAGTCCAAAAATAGCCCCTCACCCCTTAATGGGCCCTAAAACCCCAAGAAAACTTACCCGGATACCATTTTAGCCCAAAAGCCCATTTCATAAACCCATTTACCTAGCCCATTTCCCTTTTCATAAACCACAAGGACTGAAGTTGACAATAGGGCAAAGTTAAAACAAATTTACCCAACTCAGTTTAAAAATGGCGTCGATGGTAAAGTACTATTCATCATCATCCTCGTTTTACCACACCGTGAAAACAAAAGGGCTTTTCATAATTGATGGGTAATTATGGTAATTCAAGTGATCCCTCTTACAAAAACCAGGGTTTAAATCAGGAATCTCATGAGCTTCCATTGGTCTAGCTAAGATAAGAAGCCACGTCAGAGTTAGGAAAGCACAATGGAATGACAGGAATTGGAACTATCTCACTCGAGAACAAAACAAACATGTCACATCAAAGAATGACACGCTGGCAATCCTCTATCACACACAAAATGAATCTAAGGCTCAAAGAGTGATTGATTCAATGATTATTGATTGAGATGCTCAGATGGAAAGGAGCGTGCAGAGGAGCTAGGCCTAGAACTTCTCAAAACAGCTTATAAATAGGCTCTCATCTCTCACACACAAACAATCTTTTTCTCTTGTAATTTTTAGCTTAATTTAGCTTATGTAGTTTTTAAATGTAATTTTCTTTCTACAATTTAGCTCTTGTAATTTGTCTTCTCAAGTATTGTAATCTGAAATTTTGTCATCAATATAAGCTTAGTTTTCATTTAAATTTGTTTTAAATTTAAGCTTTGATATCTCAAATTATGCCTTTAAGCTCTTATAAGCTCAATTAAACTAGTATAAGCTCCATAAGCTCTTATCACTCTTTAAACTTCTGAAATTGTTGCTGAGATGAATAATGAAGGAATGGTTTAGAGTTGAGGGCAACATTTAGGAAATCATAAGAAATAAGCTTGAAACAAAGCTTATTGGGCTTAAGCAATAAGCTTAGGCTTGTTTAAGCTCTGTAAGGGGCTTATAGATCCCTGTTTAGCTGGGATCTTGAGGTAACTTTCTTTCTCTTTTGTTACTTTTCATAATTTCTAGCTTAATAATAGATAATTTGCTTAATAGCCTAGAACTGCTTATTTGCTTATTCTGTATGCTTATTAGTGCTTATTTGTATTTTATTTAGTTTATTAATCATAATAGATAATCTGTTTTTAGCCTAATCATTTTAGATCATAGAATTTTATATATTTGTCTTAAAAACCATAAAAAACCTAAAATAAGTTAGAAATAGTGTAGATCTTGATTTCTGTCTAAGTAGCTGCTAGATCATGTTTGTTGAGATTAATTTAAGCTATTAGTAATCTGGTAGTTCAGGATTAATCATTAGATTTGCATTTTAAAGCTTTTCTTAAAAAACTGTCATGTCCTAAAGGGGTGTTTGGTTTAGTCTAGTTGACCTATCAAAGTCATAGGGACATTGAGTGATTTCTCTTTTGGTAGTTAGATCTTCATAATAGGTTAGGATTTAAGAAAGTTTTGAAGGTTAGTTTGAAATTTTGAAGTTTTTACGGCTTATTATGACTAAACCTGCACCAGGGCATATTGTTTCTTAAAGTTTGATTGCTAAAATTTAATCTAAGCCTCCAAGGCTTAGATTGTGCTTGCTTTGTGTTATAAACACTCAAGAAGAGTGTCCAAGTGCAGGTTTACCCTTAAGGTAACCTGCACAATTGGATTTGTGCTAAGTGTCAAGTGCATCAGCAAGAACTAGGTTGTTCCTGCTGTCACTTTTGAATTTAATTTTAGTTAAGTAAAAGTAGGTCTTAGGTTCTTAAATTCAAGTAGGATAAAGTCTAGGTATATCTTATTATAGATTAAGTCTTAATTTGTATTTTCTAGCTTATTTACCTAGCTTAATTCAGCTGTCAAAGTCACTAAATAACAAAAAAAGGGCCAAAAACAGTAGGTAGATAGTTTAGCTCCTTAAATTTTAAATTCTAGCTCCTTAATTTGCATTTTCTAGCTTATTTACCTAGGAGCTTATTCTTTGATATTGCTTATTAAGCTTCTAAGCTTAATTTGATTTTGAGGATTTCAGCTTGTTTTCTGACTTTGCATCTTTGTCACTTAAATTCAGATAAGCTCTAGTATCATTAAGCTATTTCTCTTTTCAATTATAGTTAATACATATCATAAGTTGTCCAAACCACTTTTTACTTTTTGATTTTGAAGCTTAAAAGTGTACTTATAAGCTGTTAAGTAAAAACTTAGGCAAAAGTCTAGTTTCTGTAAACAGCTTATAAATAAGTTCTTTTTGAGCTTATTAGTGGTTTTCACTCCTAGTTGCTTTCATTAACGCTGTTCACGCCACATTTTTCTACAACTTTTCTCTTTTGTGTTTTTCATGAAAAGCCTTTTTTTTAATTCATCTTATTTTTTAAGCTTAATGGGCCTTGTTTGAAAAAGGGCTAGTCCTTAGGGGTAGATTTTGTAAATTTCAGTTTTATAGTTAGTCCTTCCCGTTAGTTTCTTTATAGCTCAGTTAGTCCTTTAGGTGTTTGCATAGTTAGTTCTTAGTTAGTTTAATTAGTTTAACTTAATAATTAGGGTTTAGTTTTAATTAGTTTAATTAAACTTTAATTAAAAGATAAAAATTAGGGCTTTTAATTTTATAAAATTTCTGCATATTTTCTTTATTTAGTTTAATTTTTATAAAATTTTTAGGATTATATTTTTAATATTTTTATTACTTTTAAAGTTTTTAATTAGATTTAATTTTAGAAAAATCATATCTTTAAATCTAAAAAGCCAAAAACACTTATTCTTTTTTTTAAAATTTTCTTTTTACTTATTTTACTTAGGAAAAATATAATTTCAATTATTTTCTATTTTTTTATTTTTAGGATTTAATTAGAATTAAATAGTTTTTAATTGATAAAAAAACTCAAAAATAATCTAAAAAATATTTTTATTTTTCTTAAAATTTTCTTTTATCCTAATTTAGGTTTAGAAACTTAGTTTGCAATTTTAGGGTTTAATTTTAGTCTATTTGCTTAATTGTCGCGTTTTATTTGTTTTCCGTATTTGTTTAATTGTTTAAATTGCCTTTAATTGTTTAATTTTAATTTTTGTTTCTTATTTAGTAGTTATAGATATCAAAATTATCTATTTTCTTATTCAAATCAGAATCCAAGCTTAAATGAGGTTTCAATTTTACTAGTCGTTGGGGAAATGACCCGGGTGATCATATTTATCCGGTTAAATATACGTATTATATATTATATTATATATATTTTTAAGAGTGAATTTTACCGAGGGTAACTTGGTAATTTTCTTAATTGCTCTTTGAAGTATTTTATTTTATATATATATTTTGGGTATATAAAACTATTACCAAACACAAACACATGGATTCTTAAACTTGAACAATATTCATAAGAATAAAAGAAATGAAACAAGAGATGACTAAGAAATACTTACATGTACTGAAGAAACAAAGTAGAAATGACAGATCTATAAAAACCACTTATAAATTTAGAAACCACTAATTTTATAAACCTTGAGAAACTTTGGAAAAATCAACCTCATATTGGATATACCTTAGAAACCCTTGGAAAATAACTTAGAATGTTTGGATCTTGAAGAAAATCAAAAGTTATGGATGTGTTTGTGGGTGTGTTTGTTGTCGAGACCCAAAGGGAAGAAAGAAAGAGAGACAAAAATTTTGAATGAAATGACCTAAACGTGTTATAGTGGGGTTTATATAGGAAGAGACATTAGGGTTTTTGGGTTAAGATGTTGCCCCTAATGTGGACAACACACCACCAAAGGGGCGTGTCTTGTGTTTCGGACCGAACTAGCCCTAAGGACCCAAATGAAATGGGGTCAAAATTTTGTTATGGTCATTATGGATGAATAAGTTGGTCATGTTGAGGTAAAAATAAAGTCAAAGTGATGTGCAAGAAGGTCACATGTGAAGTTTAAATAGGAGAGTGCTCATGAGGGGGTCTCACTCTACAGTCACTTCTTATTGCTTACATGATCAACATGCATGGAATATCCAAAAGATGCTTCATGAATTAATTTAAGATGCATGGTGATGTTGTTGGGGTTTTAGGTGTCCAACATGTCAAACAAAGGGAGGTGAATGAAATTTTTAACATTACAAAGCTTGACGGATGACAACTCGAGTTTACACGAAAAGTTTGTGGGTTTCCGGGGTTTCGTTTGGTCAAAAACGCGAAAAATGCAATTTAAAAGATAAAACCTTAAAATTAATATCGGAAGTGATTAAAAATTATGAAACATTTAGAAAAGTTAAAATATCTCATATAAGGCCTAAATTTATTAATAACCGATGTCGGGACGCGCCCGATGATGTTTTTCAGATTTATGCGGTTTAACTTCCTGGTAAACTGTCAGATTCAAACGTAACATGAAAAAGTCAAAGATAATAATCAGATAGGTTTAAAATGTTGACCTGACTTGCGGGGTGTGACAAAAAACATGTCAAAATTTTAAAATTGGCACCATTTTTCAAAGAAAAATAGGAAATCGAAGGCAAATATAGGTCAAGTGGAAATTCTACTCCCATCCCCCCAATTGGTTTGTACAATGTCCCTATTGTACGTTTAAGGAAATGAAATAATGAAATAAGAGTATAATTAAAACAAAAGACTCCCCTAAGCGTTGTTTTCTTCTCTGAGTGATGACTGCAAGAGATGACTTCTTGCAAAGCGTCTATAGAACAACCTCATTTTTCCCGTTGAAATCACTAGGACTACACAAGCATTAACCCATTCAAGATAAATACATTCATCTAACTCACTTTGTTGGAAATCACGGTTGCATTTAGCATATGCAACAAGCCTTTTAAACCACTTGGTGTCCTAAGTGGACGAGTGAAGTCTTGTGAGGGTTTACAGGGAACACACCCACAAAGTTCATTTACTAATACATAGTTTTTGAAAATGTTTTAAACTTATTTTTAGCTTTCAGATAAGGTTTACGGCGTAACCATGGTATTGGTTACACCGTAAACATGTGGATTTAAAAATTTTATATATGAACTAAGGTTACGACGTAACAAGTACAGGACTTTTACACCATAATAATGTCTGTTACGGCGTAACCTAGGTGGTTACGCCTAGACAGAACCTTACTACCACATGAATACGAATTAAGGCGACTTCGAATTCCATTTTCTTATATAGAGAACCTGCAAAATAAAGTTAGAAACCAACAAAAACTAACTAATATGTAGAAAATAAAAGACGGGTTGTCTCCCGACAAGCACTTTTATTTATTATCAAGTCTTTAAGTTAGACTCAAGACGCTCTACATCTTTGCTTTGTTATTTCCTTCTTGGGCCATTTTTTTCATTAATCTGGCCCTCATTGTAGCAACATTATCCCTAGTTCTTGGTATCTTCTCAACTCCTAAAACTTTAACCTTTGTGTAGGTCTCTCCTGGACCAACGGTGTATCGAGTGACTTTAGCTTTCTCGATTAGAATAAGGGTTGGTTCCTCGTAGATCATTCCCAATAATCTGCACCTTCTCTTGTTATAGGCTTCGTCATCCAAGTCGATGAATCCGTCATACGATCTTGGTTTCAAATAATCTAGTATCCCTTCCAAATCGTCTTCATCTTCACTTGTATTATTAAACCAATCATTATTTAATTTGTCATGAATAACCCCTAATATTGTGTTTGCTTTATCTTTTTCGCATTCTTCTGGGTCTTCCAAGTATTCTTCTAAATCATCTTCTTCATCTCTGAATCTTTCTCTCCAGTAATCTTTGAGAATTCTTTCCCCGACCATCTTGCATATTTTTCCATATCTTATTCTCATCAAATCATTTAAGCTTAGGTTTTCCCATTCTAAACTGTTCTGTTTTACTTTCATTATTGATTTCCTAATAATTTTTTTTCTTATGTTAATGGTAAATCTCCTCATCATATATGTTGCTACTTGGAGTACAAGATGCCCACTATTGACTCTCGTTCTCCTTTTTTGCAAAATTGCCTTTACACCAAAGTTCCAATTTTTTCTTGAGGTGCCGAGTATTTTTCATTTTCCACATTAGTTATTTTGTATACTAATTCTTCGTATGATTCCTATACGTCTATTTCATAAGAGAAAATATCTGGATCGATACAAAGTAACCGGTTAAACTTACAGGATTCAGAATCATATAGGAATAAATCGTAATCAATTTCCTTATGGTTGTCATCCTCTACGAATGTTTCGCTTTTTAGTGAACTAACAGATTCAAAATTTGTTGTAGTAAAACTAATTCTCATTTTGAATATCACTTTTTCACTTCCAACTTCTAAAGAAATGGTGTTTCTGAATATATCAACTTGGGCGTGTGCGGTGGCTAGCAAGGGTCTTCTAAGAATGATGGGCATCCTAATGTCCTAAACCATATTAAGGATAACAAAATCAACATGGAAGATGAATTTGTCAATTTTTATCAGAAGATTTTCTACTATACCCTTAGGTGCGCATTTGGTGTTATCAGCCATCTCAATTAACATATTAATTGGTTTGAGTTTTCCTATGCCTAAATGTTTATACATAGAAAAGGGCATGATGTTGATGCTAGCTCCTAAATTTGCTAAGGCATTTTTGAAATCTAACTTCCCAATGGAACAAAAGAGAATGAAACTTCCAGGATCTTGTTCCTTAGGGGGCAGATGATTTTAAAGAAGAGCGGAGCACCTGGGATTCATTCTTATTTCATTATCTTCTTCAGTCCTCGGTTTGTTTTCTACCAAGTACTTCATTTTCTTTGCGTAATTATCAGTTTGCCTAATTTCTTTTAGCAAATGACGATTTATTTTGATTTTCTTTAAGCTATCCATAGTTTGGTGCACCAATGCTTCCTCTGCGTGATGCTCTAATCGTTTAGGGAACGGTATCAAGGGTTCATAAGGATCAACATAATAGTTTACATTCTGCTTCACTTTTTTAGGTTCTTCTCTTTTCTTCTTTAGTGTGGCCTCAAGTGCTGCTACTGAATCGTCGGTTTCTTGTTCCTCATTATCAGAAAATCCTGAGTTAGCATAAAAGTATTCGATTTCCTCAAGGGAATAATAGAAAGGGGTGTATAATAGAAATCCATTTTCAGAATAGATTGTCTTGCATTCTTCAAACTTTTTGTTGTTAGATCGCCCTTCAACTTCATTAGCTAATGTTTTTACCTTTCCCTCAAGACCTTGGATAATTTTGTCGTGAGTTTCTCGGCTGGCTTTTATACTTTGGTAAAATTTCTTTAACCATTCATCTTGATTAGCTTGTCTCTTAGATGCTTCCTCCGTGTATTTATTGATTATTTCAGTTAGGCTGGGTCTCTTTTCTCATGATAAGGGTTGGTCATATCCTCCTTTATTAAATCTACCGTCATATATGTTATTTGGGAAAGGTCGACTGAATTCTCCATATTTAACTTCTTCCATTCCCTTAACTTCCTCTTTAAGAGGACAGTCTTTATCAAGGTGAGCTCCTTCGCAGGTTTGGCATCCTACTTGAATAGTGTGAACATTCTCTTTTAGTTTCTTTATGTCTCGACCGAGATTTTCTAATTTGTTTACAATAGTAGTGATCCCTTCAGAATTACTACTACTTTCTATATTTCTGTTGGATGACCCATTATGCCACTTTTGGGAGTGGCCAGCCATAGTTTGAATCGTTGTTAATTCTTGAACAGTTGCCATGCCAGAAATGAGCCCTTGTGAGTCAAGCAATTGGCGGTTCATGGCCCCAAGACCGTTATAGAAGATGTTTACCTTCTGATGGTTATTGATGTCATGGGTGGGGAATTTATATAGAAGGTCATTATACCATTCCCAAGCTTGGTATAATGTTTCGTCTCCTTCTTTTTTGAAGTTATAGATTTCCTCAAGTTGTTTGGCAGTTCTAGATGGTGGACAGTACCTTTAAATAAAGGCATTTTCAAGGAGATCCTAGGAATCGACGGTTCATGGGGGAAGTCTGTCCACCCATCTCTTAGCGGCCCTATTCAAAGTAATAGGGAAGACGCGTGTCTAAAACTTGCTCCACATGCTCATGGGCGTCGTCGTTCTTGTTTCTGGAAAAGGTGTCCTCCCTCAATTCTCGCATGAATTGACTTTTTATTTCAAAGTTCACATTGCCTCCAATTTCTAGTTTAACCACGCCCGGTGCCTGCTCCATAGTGAGGTTATAGATTTCCCCCTCAGCCATTATGAATATCGAAATGCTTAGTAATAAGAAATCAAATTAAAACTAATTTTAGCTCCCTGGCAGCGACGTCAAAAACTTGATACGTATTTTGCTTTAAATATATTTTTACCAAGTTTTAAATTTATAAAACTCGATTACCGATACATGCACTAACGGGCAGAAATTCCCGGTGTACTAGTGCAGTTGTTTTGGTTAATCCTTGAGGTTCGTCCAAGAAGCTAAGTTTAAATAGATCTAATTTGATTATTGTCACGATTGAAAATGGTTTTGAATGATTTATAATAACTACAGAAAAGTAAATGCAATAAAGTAAGTTGATAGAAGAATTCAGGGAGAAAGGCATGCTAACCTAACCATTTCGAAGTGGTAGATTGGTTCTAGCTAAGATTAGGACTCGACATTTAGCTTAGTGTCGAAAAATATCGTAAGCGACGTGTAAACAGTTTTCTCCGCCTAAAAAGATCTTGTTGACATAGTAAAATCTCGAGTAGGATACTCGGAGAGTGGAGTAGGGCGAAGAGGTGCTTCGTAGCCAAACCACTATAAAATCTTGGCGTCTTGGATTGATTGTTCCTTTTCTTATCTCTTCATATTATTGTCATTGTTATTTAGCTTTAGTATAGATCATTATATTGCTTGTTCATATTGTGAATTGGTTAAACATAAAACTCGAATCTAAATATTTTGAAAGCAAACTTTTAAATCCTAAACGAACCTGTAAACTATTCAACCCCCCTTCGAGTTTCCACACTCTATACTACCAAAACATGGGGATCAATGAAAGGCTATAAGGATATCTAACAGAACCATAATTAAACAGGAAATCATAATCACAACAATAGTAACTACATGGTTAGGCCATCACTAGGAGTGCTTAGCCGCTCATAGTAAGAGCAATGCAAGAATTAGTGAATAAAGACATGGATTGAATCATCATAATTCTTACAGAGAATGAAATGAACGATTAAATACAATAAGTATGCTAGTGGCTTCTCCCTTGGACCTTTAAATGAAATGATTCGAACCTTAGGGGTTTGGTTCACCCCTTAGAACTGTGTGTGAAGTGGTGGTGGTGAGTGATGCTGAATGAGCCAGAGGAGGGCTCTATTTATAGGCTTCGAAAGGTTTACGGCGTAATCCTTATGGGATGTTACGCCGTAACCTTGCTACGTAAGCATCCAATATTCTAGGCATAAAAGTAGGTTACAGTGTAACCTTGTTGCCTATGTTACGCCGTAACACTGAGTCAGCTACATCATCTCTTGTAATTTTTAAATGTTACGGCGTAATCTTGGAGACACTTTACGCCGTAAAGGGTGTGATGACTCATTTCTTCGTTATAAGATGTTACGGAGTAATCCCTCGGGGGTGTTACGCCGTAAAGTGCCTTGGACTCTTTAGTTTAGTCCATTTCTTGTCTAAATCCCTTGTCTTTTGCTAAAATGCTTACTTGGTCCCTGAAAACTGAATATTAACAATTAAGTAACGTTTTCATATATTAATAGCATACTTGTAAGCATTTTTATAGGGAATTTGATATTAAAATGTATCAACTATTTGATGTTATCATTCACCTGAGAAAAACATGTTTAAAAGTGTCAACATAAAGTTGGTGAGTTCATAGGTTTTTGTAAGTATAAATGTTGATATTAAATGTTTATAATGTGTGTACGACCATTCCAAACCTTATAATAGTCACCGAAAATGTAAGTATGAATGTTGGAAATCAAAGATTTGTAAAGTGTGTATGACCATTTCAACCCTTATAATAGTCACAAAAATGTAAGTATGAATGTTGGAAATCAAAGATGTGTATGACTATTATATCCCATACAATAGTCACAAAAGTTAAGTAAAGTTGGACCAAAGCTTTTGTAAAGTATGCATGGCCATTGTATCCAATATGATAGTCACCATGTGTGATTACGATTTCACCCCTAAGTTCATGAAACTGCGGTGTAGACTTATATGTATTCCACTTTATTCAAGGCACGGTAAGAGTTCATGAGTGTGTAGTCCAATGCTCCGACATGGTATAACATTCGTTAGTTCAATCCGCCGAACTAGTGAGCACTACTCACCCGAACGGGGATTGTCAATCCTAAATAGATCTATCTTATAACATTCTGAAACTTAAGCTAATTCGTAATCATTTGAATCAAAGTAAAGTTGTTGCGTCCATGAGTGAAACAAGTATTGTATCCCACCATGAGATATGAAACTGAGTGTGTAACAAATTTGTAAACGTGTTGTAATGAGTATGTAAACAGTTTTGTAAATGTGTATGTAAATGAGTATGTAAAAGAGATTGTAAATGAATATGTAAACAAGTTGTAACGAGCATGTATTCTCCCCCGAGATTTGTAAAGTAAATGTGAAACAAGTGAAAGAGGGGCTATAAACCCACCTCTATTCAAAGTAGTGATTATCGTAAAATCAACAAAGTAATCGTCTCAAACGATCCGGAATGCAACCTAATTAATTATAGGCCGTATAAGTACGATATATTTAATATAAATTATAGAGTTACTTCACCACCTACTAATTTTTATTTAATTTATAAAAGTCAAAACAATATTTAAATTGTACTTGTTAAATAAATGTTCAAGTATTTGTATCTGTAAAGAAAATATTATTGTTGTCCAACAATTGATTATTTGTTAACATTACATGATTTAATATTTTTATTGTTTATATAATGATATTATATAAGTTTAATTGTTTTGTACAATAATATTTATAAGGTTGAAAATGTATATAAATAATATATAAATGATACTACAACATTTCTTAACGTTTTTATAGCCCCAACGGACCCGAAAACATTCGTAAATCATATTTTAAAATGTTAACGGCTTTATCGTAGTTTTATAAAAATATAGAAAATTGCTTATAAACATTAATTAGTTTTTTTTGTAATTTCTTTATATCTGAAATCTTTAAAAACTCATAACTTGCTCGTTTAACTCCGTTTCGCTTGTTCTTTATATGTATGAGATCGTGACGAGATAAACTATTCAAATAAAATACTCAAAGATTTTATAAAAAATTGTGTCGAAACAGTAAATTCAAAACAGTTTATAAAATCATTTTTATACCTTTAAATCTTACGAAAATCGTATCTCCTTCGTTATAACTCCGTTTTTCAAGTTCTTTATATGCACGGATTCAAAACAGTACTAGCTTTTATAATATAAATTTTAAATAAACACTTTTATATATTTAATTATCGTAGTCTCGTAAAATTCATAACTCTTTCGTTATAGCTTCGTTTTTTGAGTTCCTTATATGCACGGAATCCTCATGAGATGATCTATCATCATAAAATATTTATATACTTTTATCAGATCCAAATCAGTACCAGTTTTTATAAAACTACTTTTATAAAAACACTTTTATATATTTAATTATCATAATCTTGTAAATATCATAACTTTTTTGTTATAGCTTCATTTTTTGAGTTCCTTATATGCTTGGAATCCTCATGAAATGTACTATTCAAATCAGTAGGGTTTATAATTTATAAAAATTCGTATGTTAACAGTATATACAAACTGTTTTGATATATATATAAAATTAAATGATTATAAGTCATCTAATTTAATTGCTAACACATCTTGTGTATACTTTATGTCCTCATATATATGTCTATCATTCTTGTCTAAAAGTCCAAATAAAATATCAACACAATTATTTATTTATAAACTCTATAAATAAACTATTTAACAATTAATTCACCAAATTAATTTATAATTTAACCAAAACTTGTATAACATATGCTCTTGCATTCCAACACCTTTTAATCATCATTTCGTCATAGAAAAATATGTATTCGAATTATGTACATGTTTATTTTATTTTATAAACTTATAAAATAAATCATAGGTGGTGATTAACAATATAACATTTATATAAATTATGTAAATGAATAAATTGAAAAGATTAGGGTTTATGTAGACCTTAGGAGAGTGTATGAAGATGATGAATAAACAATCAAACCCCAAGATGAAAACCCTAATCCGAAATCCTAATTTCTTTCTTGAATCAACCCTTGCTAAATCAATACCCAAGCTTCCAAATCACCTTGATATACCTTAGATATTACCATTGATAACATTAGTATACTTGTAATCCTTGAAAAATCAAAAGTATGAATTGTTTTGGAGAGCTTATTTGATCCGTGGCTTATGTGAGTGAAAGAGAGAAAAATGTTTGAAGTTTTTACTTGCAAATGAGATGTGTGTGAAGTGTTAACTTTATGCTTCCTATTTATAGCTCAAGACTTGTACGAAAACAATTTTACAAAACCATGGAAGTTTAGTGGTATGGGTACAAGGGTTTAAGGTGCTCTCCTCCTCCCTAGGAGGAGGGGCGCGGCTAAAGAAAGGGGAGGACAAGAGTGATTTGCCAATTTATGGAGAAATGGAGTTTAAGGTGTACTTGTGTTGGTTATTAACTAGATGATGAGACTTTATTGGAGTATTAGGATTTATTTGTTATGTTTATAATTTGTAAAACCGGCCATGAGTTTATAGGAGTAAAAAATGATTTAATTTTGGGTATTGAGTATAAAAGTGAGTATTTTCTTGTGTATAGACGGGTATTGGTGCTTCCGCGTATGCTTAAAAGTATTTTATTGCGAAACGTAAATAGTTTACGTAACTGATAAAAATAAATCATAAAAAGTTATAAATTATCTTCGTAATAATTATATAACACTTGATTGAGGTAAACTTCAACTTGTTTGATGGCCGTTTACGTTAAATGATGATTTTTAGTTTACGCGATTTAACTAAACGATCAAAAAAAACTAAACGCGTAAAAGTTTAAAATAAATAGTTAAATATTTATTGACGTAAAATGACGTGATAATATGGATTGTTACAGTCTCTCCGTGTTAAAAGAATTTTGTCTCAAAATTCAGGTTGAGTTGCCTTCTAGAGTGGTATTGGTAAAGAGGTGCAGATACTTATCTTAATCCTCCTAATATGCGCTAATCAACTTTGTCACCTTGATGTTTTTAACTCATTGATTATACCATGAAGACCTTTAGGATTTGGTGTGAGATGATGTTGACTTCATATAGCAAGATGGTGTAAATGTCAACCTAGTTGCTATGGTTACTAATTTTGTTTCTTGTGACAAACATGTTTTATGAATACGCACACAAAAGTTTTACTTTTTAAGAATGTCAGTAGAAAACTGATTTTTGACAAAAGTTTCTAAGGTGACTACTCTCAGCATGGCATGGTCATTCCTGAATTATACATAGGTGATCAGGCTATGTATATTTGAGGGCTAACGATGCGATGCTCATTTTTGTCACAATAGTGCAAAATAATGGTTTATATGATGAAAGCAAAGTAGTTTATTATTTTGTGAATCAATAACGAAAAAGTTCATAAAGTGATGATAAAATGATTGCAAGGTTGTTTATGAAATGTTAGTGAAATAGTTTGTCAATGATAGTAAAATGGTTTATCATGTGATAGTAAAATGTTTCATAAAGTTACAATGTCTTAGTAAATGGCTTGCATGAATAAATAGAAAGTTGAAATAAGATTGACGAAATTTTCACAAATAATTTGATAGATAATTGGGTTCATTGTTTTCTCTCCAAAATACTACATGGTTTCTTAATACTACAATCATCCGATACTAGACAATACATAAATAATGAGACATCAGCTCTATGGATAAAATCCGTGATGACTGATTATGGGAGCCTCGAGCGCCTGAGACTCTCTAGTTCCCCCTGAACCAAACCCAACTGGCGCTCAATCCTTTCACGGACCTCTCTCTCGTCCTTCACTATGCCGTGATTCAAAAGTGTTTTCATGAAAGGATGCCATTAATGTTTATAATTAAGAATTTATATGTGCCATTTGGCATTCTCTTCGACCCTAAGCGGTTCTATAAGGATGGTGCTTACACGAAGAATTGCGGAGGCAAAGGTACATTTTCTTTTTCTTGTTTATTAAAAAGAAAAAGGTATCATAAGCTGGATACGGCGTATCGACTTAAGGTCTATACGTCGTATCAAGGATTTTAACCAGAGTTGACTAAGTCAACACTTTTGTCCAATACGATGTATTAGATAATAACCAATACGACGTATCGAGTTTGGGTATAAAAACCCAACTGATACACCGGATCAGTTTTCCCATTCACCATTTTTTAATCAAAATTCAAAATTTCAGCGCGCATTACAAAAGTTTGGGAGATCATTTCTTTGATTGATTCTTGCCCTACTCATCTTGTTTAAATCTTCAAGTAATTACCCTTTCCCTTTTTCTTTTCCTTAATTTCGGTTAATTAAAATTTGGGATAGGGATTAGGACTTTTGACGAATTAAGGGTTTGCGAGTGTTGTTTGAAGCCCCTTTACTGGCCCCTTAGAACGATGAGATGAAAGGCACTAGTTGTTTTGGGTATACCTATTTTTTTGGTCAAACGAGTAGAATGGGGAACCCATTTGGTTTTTAACTGCTGATCTAATACGTCGTATCTAGTTAAATGGATACAATGTATTGGATGTTTTTACCTTAATTTGCGAAAACCAATACGACGTATTCAGTCTTTGAATACGACGTATTAGACTTTTGAAGCCCTAACACTTTAAGACCCAATATGGCATATTTGTTATTCGTATAAGCCATATTGTCTTCTTTAGCATGCCCGTATCATCTCAATACTCCGTATCCGGTATACGACGTATTGGTATCCACCTATACGACGTATTGAACTTAAAACCCTCAATACCCCTTATTGAGCATCTTCTGGAAATGTGATATTGAATAAACCTCTATACGGAGTATTGTATGTTCCCATATGCTGTATTCACCCTTCAGTTAGTAAATTTAAAATCTTCATTTTTGTGTACTGACTACGTTTGAGTTTTGCAGATATGGCTCCACTACCTCCCAGAGATCAAAGACATCTATGGCTCTGATACGAGGGCCAGGAGTACACTGATGTTGTTGTTCACGATTACGAGGATAGGTTGGATAGGATATTTGATAGGCAGGTTAATAGGGTTCAGGTTTTAGACTTTGAGGGGTTAACTAAGGAGATGAGTCAGGCAGTGACAGGTAGGCTTAGGATGGAGCACAATGATTCTCAAGGGAAGATTATATTTACTAGCCATGCTTGGAGGCAGTTATTTGAGATTCGTGGGCCTCTAGTTCATGAGTTAATGTTGGAGTTCTTCAGCACATGTAGGATTAGTGATGCAGTGCTAGAGTTGGACGTTGTTGAGACTCTTTGTTTCCAGCTAGGTGAGCTTAGACGCCAGATGAGTTGGAGGCAGATTATTTTGGCTTTGGGTTTACATACGGTTGAGGAGATGGCGAGCGATGGGTTCAGAGCTTACTGAACCGATAGTTTGAGAGAGATAACCTCTAAGGCTGATTTGCGTAATTACCGGTCTAGGATTGATTTCGATGGTGATTTCTTAGGCCCAATCCCCTCTGATACTTCTATCAGGGACCCGTTGAGGAGACTGTGCCATATGTTGATTGTATTCAGTATTTTTGGGAGAGGTCAGACACCTGAGAAGGTGACTACTACTTACCTTTTCTATCTAAGGAGTATGGATGAGGGGACAGCTGATGTGTTGTCGTGTAGGTTGAATTTATGTTTTCAAGTTTTACTATTTATATTTTTCTGACTTATCCAAAAATAACACTCTAACGAGCAGTGTACCCGGTTAAGATGTAGCTTCGTTGGTAAGTATGGTGTCGATCGCTAAGAGCGAGAGCATTTATATCTTATTTATCAGTATTTTAGTTATCCATGTTAAATTAATCTAATTTATTCAAAACCTAAGTTAAACCTAAACTAATGGTAAGGGGATTTTAGCCTAAGAGACTAGCACGAGTTTGGGTATCTAACCTAAGGTTTTGAGGACAAGTAAAGCAATAAACACACACAAGAAGATTAACAAACGATAGAGAAGCGGTCAAATACAAATATAAAGAAAACATATCAACCATGAATAATCTAATAGAATGCAGGTTTGTTTATTAGTGCAATGATAGTATTATCTCGAAGTGGTATATCATTCCTAGATTTAGGCGGGACTTCTTCCTAAAACCTAGACACGTCCAATCCTGTCACAATTAAACGTATCCGCATAAAGCAACCTTTTGTTGATTATAATCTACCTTAAGATTTAAGTAATGGTGCTCTTACTAAACCTTAGCCCACTGGGACTTTACCCACTTATTGCTTAACGACAATTTATATACTAGTAGTCTACTCAGTCCGAGTCCTAACCAATGAAATCAGAACCTTATTTGTTGAATTATATAGGGACACCTACTAGTCAACTTGTTCACAAAACCAAAGGCAAGGATATGTCATTTATTTGTGTACCTATGATTCTAGATATATAAATTGCTATATGGAGAGCTATCCCAGACTCTTAACCTACGCCCACACAACACCGAAGTTGCAACGCATTAAATATGTAAGACTAGACCTAGTTAAATGATAGGTCGCATACAAAAGCACATAAACAAGTATAAATTGATAAACATAATTAACAATCAACGATAAATTAAGACAATCGAGATAAACAAACCAAACATTAAACCTTCATAAACATGGCTGATACCTAAAGGTATCAGCCGATAGTCATTGTAAAATACACACGATTTCATATATGAACGATTAAAATAAAGAAACCTTAATCGAACACGTATTCGGTTGTGCGAAGATTACAAGAGTTTTCCTATGATCTTGAGGCTCTTTTTTGACCTTTTGTGCTCTTCTATTCTTCTGATAGTCAACTTGGTGGTTTAGGGCTTCACTTGCATACCTAAAACTGAGTTTAGGGATTGGTATTTATTGAGTTTGGAAATTGAACGATACTGCGTATCAGGCGATGTGGGATACGACGTATTGGGGATTTCTTGGAGTAAGGACCACGTTCATCATTAATTGCATTTACTGCAGGATCTTTGACTGTTGACTAGGTGGATCCGGCGTATGTTATCAGCAGGATACACCGTATTGATAAGTAATCTTCAAATATCATCATTTAAGCTCCAAAATGTGCACATTTTAGTTTGTCTTCACAATGTACTCCATAATTACTGCAATTAACAAATTTAAGCAATTAAGTAACAATTCTTGCAATAATTATATAAAAATGGGTAATTTATTTAGGATAAATGATACTATAAAAGTAACGTTATTTGATGTCATCAAATATCTTCCCACTTAAATCCTACTTGTCCTCAAGTAGACTCTAGAAATTTATTGAAAATGTATCCTAACCGAAGTTAAGGAATTTTCCTTTAAGAATTCTTTCATTTAATCACATGTACAAAACCAAGCACCTCGTGAAATATGGGAAATGAAAACACTCAGATCACTCAACTAATCTAGGTGGTAACATTTAATAGGTACGCTCAATTGCTCAGTCATCATTAGTTTTCTATCATATGCTTGGCAAGGATACACATCTTCACCACTAGAGCTAAGGAGTAACAAGTTCAAAAAGGTAAATTGGGTTAATAGGCTTAATGGGTTAGATTACTCTTTTTTAACCTCTATCGATACCAATATTCCAGAAAGGGCGACAAAGACCACACATACACACCCGTAACAACGAGATCGACACATGTGACTGCTCATTCCTAACTCGAATAAGCTAAAGTATAGGATTATTATTCTTTACCAAAGTCATAAGCTAGCAAGGGTTCAAAACATATATACATGGCCGTAACGACGGAATATACATATAAGATTGCATGATCCCCCCCACTTGAGTAAAACCAAGGGTTTAGGACAAAGAGTAATATAGGGTATGAATCTTCTAACTTTCACCAAAAGTAATAAACCAACAAAGTGGCTGAATCACACATACATGGCCGTAATGACGGAATAAACATGCATGATTCGATCTCATCCTCATTCGAGTAAAACCTAAGGTTAGTTGTTAAGTAAGTGAAATAAATTGTTGTTAAATAAAATTTCACAAAACGAATAGATTAAGCCTGAACAAATAAGGTATATAGTTGCTAGTAACTTTCCCGACCTTTTCATGATAAAGACTCAGAAATATATACACAAACATCTCGATCATAGAATGACAAAGACAACCTAAGTTGATGTTCCTATAACGGCCAACTTCCTAATCATCCATACTTATACATACTTTTACAAGATAAGCGGTGATATCGACCACTTTTATATAAAACTATACATCGTTGATTTTTTATCATATATCAACGAATAATTGATCCTCCAAGTAATTTATCGGTTTAAGTCCAACAAACCGACTATCATCATTCTTTCCTTCTTTTTTTTGCTGCAATTATCTATTTTTCTATTTTTTTAAACAATGCTCTACGAATCTCGATGCAATTTCACCGTCTTCACCATCATAATTCATCCGGATAATTTTTCCTTTAATTTTTCCTTTGGAAATGAAACATAATCGCGAGAGTAGCAAAATACACTAGCTACATACTTTTATATTCCCATTGCATTGTGCAATTTCCCTATCTAACCGGAGATAGAAAATTTCACTTTGACACATGAACTACACGACTTTACACAAAAGCAACTAGCAACTTTAATTAAATAGGCTTAATCTACAGGGTATGCTAAGGTGTAAAGGTTTAACAAGATAAACATTTGGTAAGAAAAAGACATGAATGGGTCAACAAGTGTTTCTAGGGGTATCTTACTCTAATAGTGAGAGTAAGCAAAGGGTTATACGGGGATTAACTAACCAGTGTAGTTAGTTAATATTACAACATATAGGATTTTTGGTGTATTCCTGGAAATTTACCAGATAAATAGGTTACTCCATCTAAATCCATACTACTCATCATTGTGGTCTCGAGTGATATACCAATCCAGGTTCTAAAGTATACTACATCACTGACACACTCATAATTTTTGTGGAATTTTTGGTAAACCATTGGAAATAGAATAGGCTTAATTCTTATAATTTGACATTAAGGGTTATTTGTGTGCGAGGTCATGTAACTAGCAATTTTTACAAAAGTATGCTAAAAAAAATTAGGCATAATTTTAAGCATATAGCATATTATTTGTAAAAAGAGGACAAGTAGACGTTCTAATTCTCCATCCCCCACTTAAATTATACAACGTACTCGTTGTATAAATACTTTTTTTTAAAGAAAATGGGAAATAGAATTAGAACGAAGAACTCCCCTGATATTTTGCTCGGGATGATTCTCCAATTTGAATTCTTGAGCAAAAGTGTGTTGAAGAGGCGCCAGAATGCCCTATGAGTACAACTAGAGGTGCAAAAAAATCGGTTAAAACCGGTTTCCGGTTTTTAGAAAACCGATTTTAAAATAACCGGTTTCGGTTTTTTCGGTTTTTCCGAAATCGGTTTTTTTCGGTTATAAATGTTCGGAATCGGTTTTTATACCGGTTCGGTTTTTTTCGGAATTTAAAACTTCGAACATTTATTTTATAAACTTGTTAATTATCAAACATTTAATTAAACAATACACCGGAAACATACTAAACAAATACAATCATAACTTTTTATTTGCACCGAAAACATACTAAAAAAATACAACCATAACTTTTATTTAAACAATACAATTATACAACTAAAAATATATAAATACTAATACATTTCGAGCTTCGGCATGGCCATCACCCGAAAACATATTAGTGTACTCAAGTAGTCAAAAAAGAATTTTTTTTTTGCATTTTTGTTTTACAGAAAAGTCTTTAAGTTAGACGTCCCTAAGTTAATCCCATCCTTATAAAACAATTCTTGGGTCGAAGGATATACCTAATCACAAAAAATTTTTAATAACAAAAATTAATGGCATCCCTTTGTTAAATCATTGACTAATCATGATTTTAATTATTAAAACAAAATCTTTTTTAGCGAAAGATTTACCTGGTGTGTCATGATTTGTTTCAATGTTTTCATCAAATTCAATGGGTGTGGTGTCTTTGCTTATGCAAATAACACTATCCATTGGTTTGACATCAATGTTCCTTGAACATGATTCAGTATTGATTTCAACATGTTCATTTGTCGGTTTCGGTTTTAAATCATTGACACGAATTAATTTATAAGAAGACGAACCCTTGTTATATATAAAAGTATAATCCTCGTCCTCGGAATCTAAAAATGATATGTAAAAATCAATGTCAGCTTTAATTGCATTGTAAATACTTATAGTGGGTTCGGAAGAAACATTTTGATTTGATGTTGATGCATCATTGTAGACGTTAGCTGGGAAATCTGTTTCAAAATCTATGAAAGAATCAAGATCTTCACAATATACCTTATCGTACGTAGCAGTTTCCCAATTAAACATTTTATCACGCCCTCAAGCTTTATCAACCATAAGATGGATGTACTCTTCCATGGTGATGTTGGGGTCTTCCATTTCCTATAATGAATTTGCTACGACGAAAAAGGTTAAATGGACTAATACGCCGTATTCAGTAAAACTGAATACGCCGTATTGATGTTAGAGTCGAATACGCTGTATTGGTTTTAGAAACAATTTATACGTCGTATCCAAATAGATGAATATGTTGTTTCAGTATTCGACTTAGATGACAGTAAACTCTAATTATGCAAAAAAAAAAAGACAAACACACAATATGCAAAATTATACAATGCAGATAATCAAACTCACAAAACAAACACACACAAATATGCAAATGATTCTAAACTAAACTAAAACACTAATAAATAAGAATTAAACAACTTCACTCCTCGACAATGGCGCCAAAAACATGATGTGTTTTCGTGTAGGTTGAATTTATGTTTTCAAGTTTTACTATTTATATTTTGCCGACTTATCCTAAAACAACACTCTAACGGGCAGTGTACCGGGTCAAAATGTAGCTTCGTTGGTAATTTGGGTATCGATCACTAAGAGCGAGAGCGTTAATATCTAATTTATCAGTATTTTAGTTATCCATGTTACATTAATCTAATTTATGAAAAACCTTAGTTACGCTTAAACTAATGGTAAGGGGGTTTCAGCCTGAGAGACTGGCACGAGGTTGGGTATCTAACCTAAGGTTTTGATGACAAGTAAAGCAATAAACACACACAATAAGATTAATAGACGATAAAGAAGCGGTCAAGTACTAATATAAAGAAAGCATATCAGCCATGAATAATCTGATAAAACGCAGGTTTGTTTACTAGTGCAATGATAGTCTTATCTTGAAGTGGTATATCATTCCTAGATTTAGGCGGGACTTTTTTCTAAAACCTAGACATGTCCAATCCTGTCACAATTAAAGGTATCCGCATAAAGAAACCTTTTGTTGATTATAATCTACCTTAGGAGTTAAGTAATGGTGCTCTTACTAAACCCTAGCCCACTGGGACTTTACCCACTTACTACTTAACGGGAATTTATATACTAGTAGTCCACTCTGTTCGAGTCCTAACTAATGGAATCAGAACATTATTTGTTAAATTATCTAGGGACACCTGCTAGTCAACTTTTTCACAAGACCAAAGGCAAGGATATGTTATTTATTTGTGATCCTATGATTCTAGATATATGAATTGCTATATGGAGAGTTATCCAAGACTCTTAGCCTACACCCACACAACACCGAAGTTGCAGCACATTAAATATGTAGGACTAAACCCAGTTGAATGATAGGTCGCATACAAAAGCACGTAAACAAGTATAAATTAATAAACATAATGAACAATCAATGATAAATTAAGACAATTAAGATAAACAAACCAAACATTAAACCTTCATAAACATGGCTGATACCTAAAGGTGTAAACTGATAGTCATTGTAAAAATACACACGGTTTCATATATGAACGATTAAAATAAAGAAACGTTAATCGAACGAGTATTCAGTTGTGCGAAGATTACAAGAGTTTTCCTATGATCCTGAGGCTCTTGTCTGACCTTTTGTGCTCTTCTATTCGTCTGATAGTCGGCTTGGAGGTTTAGGGCTTCACTTGCATACCTAAAGATGAGTTTAGGGATTGGTATTTATAGAGTCTGGAAATTAATCGATACGCTATATCGGGTGATGTGGGATATAGAGTATTGGGGATTTCTTGGAGTAAGGACCACGTTCATCATTAATTGCATTTACTACAGGATCTTTAACAATTGACCAGGTGGATACGGTGTATGTTATCAGCAGGATACACCGTATTAAGTCATAATAAGTAATCTTCAAATATAATCATTTAATCTCCAAAATATGCGCCTTTTAGTTTGTCTTCACAATGTACTCAATAATTACTGCAATTAACTGATGCGGTCGTCGTTAGACTTCAACAAGAAGTTTTACAACTCCCTAGACAGAGCACCTAATCGTTGTAGTAGTAGTATAGGCAAGACTCGGGGGGTTGTTATCGTTCACTCGAGGAATAGGTTAGGAAGGCTTGATCACGGTCTAACAGAATTCTAAGGGTTGAGGGAAGATTATTTTTGTATTTTTATGTTTTATGGAAAGCAAGTAAATCATATATTGGAGAGGTTGATTTGGTTTTAGCTATTAAACTAAATATAAATCTAAACTAATGGTGATAACAATAAGATAAAAGACTGTGTTTATTTAATCATGTATTACTACCTAGATTGCTTTTCCTAGTGTTGTTGCCTTGTCACCCTTGTGATGATCTGTTTGTTAACTTATTCCTAAGTCATGAAGAATCACGGAACTCGTTGTCTACTTAGAGTTCCGTAGAGCAACGCACCAAGCAATGTAGTATGCAGGCTATTACAAGGGCCCTAAGGGTACAATAAGTGCATGTGAATATATTAAAGTAGATCAACCACTATGAGGGGCAAGGTAGTATGAAGACTGTTACCCGATGGTATCCTTTTACACAATCATGTTTTCCCCTAGACATATCAACCCGCGATTAAGACAAAAATGTTTTTAGGCTAACTATGCACATCCATTCACAAGAAAAGCAACACCTATAAGATATACATTCTAGGTTTCTTACAATCATAATAAACACATTAGGAGGGATTATCCTAGCATGTTAATTAAAGCAAGAAGAACATAGATGAATCAAAACAACCACATAGATATATTGAATGATTAAATAAACCTTACTTGATTAAAACATGAGTTGGAGGAAGTACAATAGGGTTTTTAGGCCCTAAATTCGTCCCTAACAGCTGCTAAACGAACTAAGGTTCGTAACCTTCTTTTTATTCTAAAGTTACACACTCAAAACCCTAAATTCGGGTTTGTACATATAGGAAAATCGATGTGACGACATCGCGTTTTAATCGTGACGCTGTCATGAAAGAGAATATTCTAGATAATAGGCTGGTCGTGTGCTCTGACGCAATCTTAAAATCTTGTGACACCGTCTTGATCATCGTTGTGACGGCGTCACATTGTATTTGTGACGTCGTCTCCAGCCACTGTAGAGAAATTCTTGAGCAATGTTGGTGTAGGTCTGTAGTTTTGTTTGTTTCTTCTCCAAATGAGCCCAAGTCACGAGTATTTCCTCCAAATGCCTTCAAGATGCAAAATACCTGAAAAGGAATGATTAAGTACCTATTTTGGGCATAAACACACGATTTAGGGGGTTAAACGACCCCGAAAAGTGTATAAAATGACACCTCATCAAATACCCCTACACTTGGGATTTGTTTGTCCTCAAGCAAATGAGCTTTTCTACATAGACAATAACTATATGAGAGGTCATTTTACCTACTCTTTAAAAGTACTTTACAACACAACCTTCTAGACCTCGTAATTAAAAGCACGTAAAGTATACACTAGCACCTCACATAAGTGTTTGGGATTCTCTCTTTCACTCGAGTGCATAATAAATTATAACATAAGGAGGAAACGGGAAATCAACACTCATTACCTATCATAGCATATAAATTACCATAGGCTTGGTAAATGATCAAACCTCCATCGCTAGGTACAAGCATTCTTCATTACTATTTAAGAGGTCTTTTAAAAGGGTTGTAGGGTGTAGGTGTAAGATAACATTTAATGGAAACGGAAATGGATGGGATACATTTGGGTGGCTTTGGGTGAATTTGGAGTGGAAGGGTTAGCTAATTATTTACATGAATGCACGCTGGTTTGGTTGCTAAGCCAAGACTAGGACGAAGATATACAAACTCTACACAACTCTACATCAATCTCTTTCTTTTTCTTTTCTCATTTTTTTCATTTTTTGTGAATAACATAGTACATCACATGGGGTTTATAATACGTACCCCTACACTTGAGCTTTTTCATGCTCGATATTTACAATCTATCTAATGACCCGATTTGAGGTGGATCAAAATAACATGGATATCATTTGACAAACATATGGGGGTATTGACTTAACTTTTCTTCCCTATTCTTTAGCGAAATAAATACTACCACAAATCCCAATCATCCCAAAACAGTATTTACAAGGATAAGGACTTAGCAACCGTGTACTCAATAATTAACTTGGGTTAAAACACAATAATGTACTAAAAACAAGTACATGTAAGGTAGGCTAAGGCTTTTTGGGTGTAACGATTGGTTTAAGGGTGACAATGCTCTTCATTAATGATCCTGATTATTTAGAAAACTACGAGAACCATGAAAAAGGATAGGCTCAGAGGGTTGTACTAGGGGTGTCATGCACGAATAATGAGTGCATGGCAAGGGTGTGGGATAGTTATATGATCGATGTGACCATCATAACAATTACAAGTTTAAAACATGGGTTAATCCTAGTGCCTCTTATCTAGCAAATCCTAATACTTACTATGCGGTCTCGAGATGCATCACAATAACAAGTTCTAGAATTTAATATGCTACCCATATACTCATATGAATTTTACTAACACCAGACATTCCAGAAAAGGCGACAAGGCAATGCATACATGGCCGTAACGACGGAATAGACATGCACGCCTGCAGATCAACCTTAACTCGAACTGGGTAAAGATAAAATCATCTTGGGTTACCAACGATGGGTACCCGGATTCCTAAAGATCTAAGGGCGTACCTCACATTTTGGGGTGGAATTCTGAGGGTTATTGTGCTAGTCATATAAATTCCTATCCATAAGACGCTATTAATACTCTGTTTTCGTCGGTATGTGTCGTAAAAAAAAATTGGGTAAAAATCACTTTTTATGTTAAGTTTTGATATATTACCCATCATTTTAAGGACAAAGCAAATGGCAAATGGAAGAATAGTTTCTAAGGCTTATTTCCCCCTACACTTAAGTTGAACATTGTCCCCAATGTTCTATAAAAGTACCCGTTGAAATGAATAAAGGGAAAAGAAAACAAGTAAAAGAAACTAGTACTCCCCTGGTTTGCTCAATAATGGAGAAGAAACATGCGATAACCGGTTAAATCGTCCTCCGAGAATCATCCAATGAAACTTCCTAAGAACTTCCAAGTTTCTTCTCATCAAATATAACCTGTAATCAAAGATAAAGACAACTATACTAAGCATAAAATGTGCGATAGACAAATATACAATATGAATTTAGGGTTCGACTCGATAAAGCAGTAAAGATAGGATGAGAGAATTGTTAAACTCATTAGGTTTTGCAGGTTTATAACAGAAGAATACATATATTAAATGTTATGCAAGTTGTTATCCCACTAGTTTAATCCATTACACAACAATAATCTTTACCAATATGCTAGAAAATAAGAAGCAAACTTAGAGAGAGAAAACAAGAAAGGAAGATTAGATTAGAGAGTTAGTGGCTTACAAGGGAATGAAAATGTAACCAACACCCTTCACCAAGTGTGGTGAAGGGATATTTATACCCATGCCTTGCTATCTTGGCACTTGGGCTTTCTAAACGGGTCGGGCTTGGTTTAACTTGGGATTTGAGCCCGAAACACGGACAATATTAGATTACAATCCAAGCCCGTTGAACCCGACTAGCCTATTACAATACAAGACCTAGTTTGACTTTCTAAGACCGATAACATTCTTGTTTGACTTAATATAATTAAGGCTAACACAAGTTTTATTTTCAAAAATAATTAAAAACTTTAAGTTTTCTGAACCTGGGCATTTGATGTCGTCAGGGTTTTTGTAACCCCGTCACAGGTGTTGTGGTAACGGCGTCTCGTGTTAATCGTGACGCCATCTCCATAGTATGTGAAAACGAAATTTTTGTTTTTGATGAAAAATTTCTTGCACTTGATTCCATAAGTTAATTCCTATACAAATGGCTCCATAAAACCTGATATTTAACAATTCAATCATATGACTCAAAACTGACGCGAATTAATCTAAACAATTCATTTAACATGTTTGAATTTGGCTCAAAAGCCGAATAAATTCCCCTACACTTATTGTTGCAAAATACCTTTGATTGAACTTAAGACGAGGTTAAAGACAAAAAAAGCATGATTACAAGATAGTTCAAACATAATAAAACAAACTATGAAGAATTAAAACATACATGACACTCCTAATTTTGCGGGAAAAGTAAATTGGTTTGCCTCCCAAGGAGCGCTTTTCTTTATTAACGAGTCTTGTAGCTAGACTCGAAGCCACACGTCTTTACGTGACTTCTCCTTCATCATCCATTCCTTCCTTAGTTGCAACAAGAGTGGGATGCTTGCCTTTGAAATTTTTGCTCCTCCATTGGTTGAACTTCATCTCCCTTTCCAAGTGAAGCTTTATCTTTTCTTCATATTCCAAGACTAGCCTATTCACTGTCATAGCGGGGGCGGTGGGCTCTATGTCATTTTTTACTCCTTTGTCAGTCGCCCAAGAGGAATCGGGTATCCTATGGAAACTTACCTTGCTCTTCCCTGACCTTAGGGTTATGGTGCCCTTATCAAACTTAATTTAGGCCTTGGCCGTTGTTAGAAATGGTGTTCCTAAGATGAAAGGCCTCTTTTCATTTTCCTTGATATCTAAAATCACAAAATCTACAGGGTATACATGTTCTGCGACCTCTACTAACACGTCCTCAGCAATCCCTAAGGGGTAAATGTACGAGTAGCTAGCCAGTGAGAGTTTAATGTATGTCTCAGCAGGCCTTTCGTAGGTAAGTTTCGTGTACATGGAGTAAGGCATGACGTTCACATCGGACCCTTGATCGACCAGGGCATTTAAGTGCTTAAGGTCCCCTATGCTGCAGGGTATTTCAAAATTCCCTTTGATGTCTTCCTTCTTTGTTATCTTTTTCTTAAGAATTGCATCATAAACAGGTCCCCCATGTAATACTTTATATTCCTTCCCCTTTTTCTTTCCAACTCGAGTTCCTAATCGAGAGTTATTGAATCTGTTGTTGTTGACTAGTCCTTTGATCAGCTTCTCATTGATCTTATGCTTTAGATAATATGCGATAGGCTGAGAACCGGGAGCTTCCTCTATTTCTTCGTTCTCGGGTGTTTTGATTGATTTGTTTTTGGCCACGTTTTCAGCTCTATTCTTTGTCTCGGCCTCCTTAACTAGCATTTCCGCTTCTGTTTCGGTGGGCTTCTCAGTGTTATCGTGTGTTACCTTTGTCATGTTACTCCTTTCTTCTTCTCCTTTTGTTAGAGAGATAGAATTCACGTTCTTGGTGATGGGGAATTTGGCTTATTCTCTTATCAATACTTTCTCAGGGGTTTTGTTGGTCGTGAGTTCCTTGAGAAGTCCAAACATTTCAGTCATCCTACTATTGACCCCCCGCGTTGCTTGAAATTAGCATTCACAAATCTTTCCATTCTTTCGGTGTGTGCTGCCATGTAGTCCCGTATTCAATCTTCAAAAGTGGTTTCTAATGCTTGTGGTTGAGGGCTTGGACCCGTTCGTTCACGAAAAGCGAAAGTGTTCAGTTTTGGTAGTTCCTTTTGATTTTGCGGATGGGAGTTTGGATGGACTGCATTGACATAAGTTTAGGGGTATGTTCTGAGCTCGATGTGGGAGTCGGTCGTGCCCCTTTTAGTAAGAAGTTAATCTGGTCTTCGAGCTCGAGAAGTCTCCGGTCAGGTGTTTTCGGGATGCCTTAAGGTGTAGAAATGGCCTTTACCGGTTTGACGAATTCTTTTGTTTCATCCCAACCTTCATGGTCGTTGAGGGCGAGGTTCTCAATGATTTTCCAAGATTTGTCGGTGTTCTTATTGCAGAGTTTGCCACCGGCGGCGCGGTAAATCTTACACTTAAGATGAAAGGAGACATGATCGTAGAAAATTTGGATTTGAATCCAACGATCGATGCCGTGATGAGGGACTTTTTGGAATAAGTCCTTAAAACGAGTCCATGCTTCGGATAGAGATTCTCCATGATGTTGTTAGAACATTAGGATATCATTGCAGAGTTTTGCGGTCCTTCCCAGTGGAAAGAATTGAGAAAGGAATTGGGTAGTAAGATCCTCCCATGTGGTGATGGATCCTGCTGGAAGACGTTCAAGCTATTTGCTAGCTTGATCGCGTAGGAAAAATTAAAACAAACACAGGCACGTTCTTTCCCTATTTTCACCGTCAAGGTCGAGTGAGTCCACAAGTTTAAGGAAATCCTTGAGGTGTTGGTTTGGATCCTCGGACCAAAGTTCATGGAATGAGCATCTGTTTTGCACCAACTGGATGGTGTCGGATAAAAGAGGTACCACATTGTTCCTTGCGGGGAGCTCGATTGTATTCCTATAGCCCTCGTGGCTATGTTTGGAGTAGTCTCCTAGAGTATGGATAGGATTCTCTTCTCCCATGGTGGTTGACGAGAATGGGTTACGAAACAAATAACACAAAGAAAAAATAGACTACAAGAAAGCTAATGTGCAGGAATTAAATCTTACTTGAAAGGATTCAAGCAAGTAGAACTAAGCTAAACTATGATAAAAAAAACTAACTATTCCTCAGGGGCCGCCGCCAAAAACTTGATGCGGTCGTCGTTAGACTTCAACAAGAAGTTTTACAACTTCCTAGGCAGAGCACCTAATCGTTGTAGTAGTATTATAGGCAAGACTCGAGGGGTTATTATCATTCACTCGAGGAATAGGTTGGGAAGGCTTGATCACGGTCTAACAGAATTCTAAGGGTTGAGGGAAGATTATTTTTATATATTTATGTTTTATGGAAAGCAAGTAAATCATATATTGGAGAGGTTGGTTTGGTTTTAGCTATTAAACTAAATATAAATCTAAACTAATGGTGATAACAATAAGATAAAAGACTGTGTTTATTTAATCATGTATTACTCCATAGATTGCTTCTCCTAGTGTTGTTGCCTTGTCACACTTATGATGATCTGTGTAATTATTTCCTAAGTCATGAACGAATTACACGAACTCGCCGTCTACTTAGCATTTTGTTAGAGCAACGCACATGCAAGGTAGTATGAAGACTATTACAAGGCCCCTAAGGTTACACTGGGTGCATGTAAAATATATTAAAAGTGGATCAACCATATTAGGGGGCAAAGTAGTATGAAGACTGTTACCCGATGGTATCCTTTCTACACAATCATGTTTCCCTAGATATATCAACAGTGATACAGACAAAAGCTGGTTTTCTAAGGCCTAACATGCACATCCACCACAAGAAGCAACACCACTAAGATCTACATTCTAGGTTTCATACAATCATAAATAAACACAATAGGAGGCTTAGCCAAGCATGTTATAAGTAAAGCAAGAACATAGATGAATCAAACAACACATAGACATATTAAATGATTAAATAATCCTTACTTGATTAAAACATGAGTTGGAGGAAGTACAATAGGGTTTTTAGGCCCTAAATTCATCCCTAACAGCTGCTAAACGAACTAGGGTTCGTACCCTCTTTTTATTCTAAAGTTACACACTCAAAACCCTAAATTTAGGTTTGTATATATAGGAAAATCAATGTGACGCGTTTTAATCGTGACGTCGTCATGAAAGATAATATTCTAGATAATGGGCTGGGTTGTGTGCTCTGACATCGTCTTAGAATCTTGTGACACCATCTTGATCATCGTTATGACGGCGTCACGTTGTATTTGTGACACCGTCTCCAGCCACTGTAGAGAAATTCTTGAGCAATGTTGGTGTAGGTTCGTAGTCTTGTCTGTTTCTTCTCCAAATGAGCCCAAGTCACGTGTATTTCCTCCAAATGTCTTCCAGATGCAAAATACCTAAAAAGGAACGATTAAGTACCTATTTTGGGCATAAACACACGATTTAGGGGTTAAGCGACCCAGAAAAAGCGTATAAAATGATACCTCATCATTAATAAATTTAAGCAATTAAGTAACAGTTCTTGCAATAATTATATAAAAATGGGTAATGTATTTAGGATAAATGATGCTATAAAAGTAACTTTATTTGATGTCATCAACGACGGTAAACGTCCCTTACTTGCTAGCCCAGTACTAGTTTAGATATGCTGAGGGGAGGAAACAAAGGGCTAGGATGTCTGGTGGGCATTTTGTTGCACGTCTCGCTAAGTACTTTAGGTTGCTTACCGAGGAGAGACTTTAGGGATTGACTGTGGTAGTTTGTGACCTTACAATGATCGACATGGATGAGTTGGCTAGATTGCACATCTATGAGAGGAAAGGAGATACCTGGGCTTGGGTAGCACCTGGACTAGAGAGGCTGCAGGTTGCTGTGGCTGAAGCTGCTAAGGATGATCAAGAGATTCCTCAGGAGGGTGTCCAGGCTGATCCAACACCCGTACAGGCACCTCAGGTACCCCAACTGCCCCTCGGACCTAGGACTATGCCGCTGAGGATTCAAAGATTAGAGGAGGATATTCGTGGAGTATGTGAGAGCTTGGGGGAGTAGCGTGCAGTTTTATACGGGATGAGCTAAGACTTTCTAGGTTCATTACATAGACGGTTGGTCATCTATCGCAGCTGCTGGATGCGAGTGAGATGACCTACATGAGTTATGGTGATTTTCAGATACCATACCATAGACGTACCAGGCGGAGGACCGAGGGAGCCATCACCTCAGCAACCCCACGTACTGACGACCAACTCGATTCTTAATCTCTCTTCCCTTGTTATTCTTGATTTTGTGGACATGTTATCTATTTTATTTATGTATCTAAACTTGCTATCTTAATCTTTAGATGATATGTATATTATGGTATGACATTTTCTGGTTCACTTTTGAAAGGTAGGATAAATGAAGCCTGGCAGTAAGTTCAGCGAACGTCTATTACGACTTATGTAATTTGCATGTTGATTGTGCACTCAAGAACGGAAAACCGTCACAAATGGCTCATACATGGACATGTGAGTTTTCACGAGATGGAGTAAAGAGCTGAAGACAAGTCTAACTTAAAGACTTCGTTGTAAACAAAAGTGCTTACTGGGAGACAACCCGGAATGTTATTTTTTGATTTTTATCGAGTCTGTCTTCCCAGACATTCGATATGACGTATCCAACCTCAATGGATACGGCGTATTGATTGTCTGGACGTTATCCAGTCTTTTATTTTCTGCATTTAAACATTATTATCAGATTTGTCTATACGGTGTATTCATGAATATGATACGACGTATTTGGCAATCTCACCCGTACCCCAGATACTTTCTACAGGTCCCAATATGGCGTATCCTGGTTTTGGGATACGACGTATCGACTTCGTGTACAGTTTTTTTTTTTTTTCTAACCGTCGAATACCGGAGATAGAATTGCATTGATTTTTCCTATATCTTATACAGGACCTTACTGAACGAAAATGATGACTTTGGTGGAGTATTTATATTCTGGAATTTTGTGTGTTGTAGTCATGCTGGTATTCAGACCCACATTTACACATGATCTTGCTCATAAACGCAACATGGTGGATCATACCGAGCAAATCTCAAGGGAGTTTCTCGTTCTAATTCTTTTAATTGTATGTCCTTAATGTTATATTTATACAAAAAGGTCGTTGTATATCTCAAGTGGGGGGGGGGGAGAATTAGAACCCTTACTTGTCCTATTTTTCACAATAAAATGCTTAAATTATACCTAAATTTAAAAAAATAGCATACTTTTATGAAATTATTAGTTACATAACTTGCACACATAACCCTTAATTCCATTTGTGAGGATTTAGCCTTTCTGTTTCCCCCTATTTTACCCCTTAATTCCACAAAAATTATGATTGTGCCGGTGATGTTGTAAACTTTAGAACTTGGCTTGGTATAACTACTCGAGACCACAATAATAAGTACTGTTTAAATAGCTGGAGTGACTTGTCTAACTGGTAAATTTCTAAGATTACACCCAAAAATCCTATACATGTGTGATATTAACTAATTACACTGGTTAGTTAACCCACGTATAAACCTTTTTGTTTACTCTTATTTTTAGAGTAAGATACCCCTATAATAACCTGCTGAGCCATTCCATTCTTTTCTTACACCAAATATTTGTTCCGTTACACTTTTACACCTTACCTTACCCTATTAGATTAAGTTCTTAATCGGTTGCTAGTTGCTTTTGTGTAAAGTATTGTATTTCCTGTCGCAATGAAAAAATTTCTATCTACGGTTAGGTTGGGAGAATTGCACAATGCAATTGGGTACGTGTGTGCATTTTCTATCTACGGTTAGGTCAGGAAAATTGCTCAATGCAATTGAAATGTGAAAGTAGTGTATATTTTTAGTCTTAATTTTTTGTGTGTTTTACTACTTTCATAATTATTTTTTACATCCGAAGTATAGATGAGAATGGATAAATTGCCGGATTTATTAAGATCGTAAAGATGGTGAAATTACACCAAAATTCGTAGTATATATGTTTAAAAATTGAAAAAGGAGAAAAGTACAAAAAAGTGATTCTGTAGAGTATTGTTGTATGTTGGTCGAAATAAACCAACCATGTATATCTTGTATGAAGTGGTCAATATAGCCACTAATGTTGTAAAGTATGTATACTATGGACGATTGGGAGTTGACCGTTATGGGAATGCCAACTAAGGTCGTTTTTGTTGATCTATGATCAAGACAATTATGTCTATGATTCTGTGTCTTTTTCATGGGTACGGTCGGGAAAGTTACTAGCAACTATGTATCTTATTTGTTTGGACTTAATCTATTTGTTTTGTTCTTTTTATTTAACACAATTATTTTCCTTTTCCTAATCCTTATCCTTGGGTCTTAATCGAATGAGGATGCGAGCAATTGCATGTATCTATTCCATCGTTATGGATGTGTATGTGTGATTTTGTCCGCCTTGTTGGTGTATTACTTTTGGTGAAAGGATTAGAAGATTCCTCTACCCTTTATTATTCTTCATCATAACTTTTGGTTTTACTCGAATAAGGGATTGAGCAATCATGTATGTCTATTCCATCGTTATGGATGTGTATATATGATTTAGTCTCCCTTGTTGGTTTACGACTATTGGTAAAGATTACCAATCCTATTCTTTAGCTTATTTGAGTTAAGAAGTGAACAATCACATATGTCTATTCCATCGTTATAGATGCGTATGTGTGGTTTCGTCCCCTTTTCTGGAATATTAGTATCGCTAGAGATTAGAAAGAATGATCAACCTCTTAAAACCTCAACACAAATTACCTTTGTAAACTTGTCACTCTTTAGCTTTAGTGGTGGAGATGTATATCCTTGCCAAGCTTATGATAGAATACTCGTCACGAGTGAGCAATTGAGTGAATTAGTTACATGTTACCACATAGATTAGTTGAGTGATTTGAGTGTTTTCATTTTCCTATTTCGTGAGGTGTTTGGTTATGTACGAGTAATTGAACGAATAAATGCTTAAAGGAAAAATCTTTGACTACGGTTAGGATACATTTTCATAAGTTTTATAAAGTCTACTTGAGGACAAGTAGGATTCAAGTGGGGGGGTATTTGATGACATCAAATAAAGTCACTTTTATAGCATCATTTATCCCATGTTTCTTACATATTTTATATAATTATTGCATGAATTGGTACTTAATTGCTTAAAGTTGTTATTTGTAGTAATTAAGGAGTAATTGGTGAAGTTTTGCTAAAAGGCACGTATTTTGAAGCTTAAACGAAGAAATCTGAAGAGTACTGTTCTGACAACCTATACGCCGTATCCATCAAAAAAAGATACGGCGTATCTGTGCCTGCACTTCACTAGAAACCAACCAGAATTAAAGAGCAATACGCCGTATCCAGAAGACTCTATACCCGTATCCAAGATTGAGTATTTGAAGATTCTAGAAGATATTGAACGTGGTCCCTACTCTAAGAAACCCCTAATACGTCGTATTGATCTCAACCAATATGGCGTATCGACGAATTTCCAGACACTATAAATACAAATTCCTAAACACGAGTTTAGGGTGTACTTAATCATATTTTCAAAACCCTAACCACAAAAGTCGATTTTCAGAAGGCAAGAAGAGCAAAGAAGGTCTCACAACGTGCTTAACTCCATAAGAAACACCTTGTAATCATCTATACTCTAATAATCGTTCAATTTTTGGTATCATTCGTTTAACTTGGTTAGGTTACCTTGGTTGATTCGTTTATTATGTTTGTATTCGATACAATGGTTATTGGCTAATACCTTTAGGTATTAGCCATGTTTATGAAGATTTAATGTTTGGTTTGTTTATCTCGATTGCTTAATTTATGTTGTTGTTGATTATGTTTATCAATTTATACTCTTTTACGTGCTTTTGTATGCGACATATCAATCAACTGGATCTAGTTGTGCCGACCAAGTAGACTAGATTATCCGGGATAGCTCTCCATATAGCGACTTACATTACTAGAATCATAGGATCACAAATAGTGACCTATCCTTGCCATTGGTTTAGTGAACAAGTTGGACTAGCAGGTGACCTGGGATCAACAAATGACGTTCTGATTCCCTTGGTAAGGAATTAGATAGTGGACTACTAGTATGTAAGAAGCCGTTAAGCAGTAAGTTAGTAAAGTCTCGTTGAGTTAGGATTTGGTAAGATCACCATTATTATTTTCCTAAGATAGATTATAATCAACAAAAGATTGCTTTATGCGGATGCATTTAATTATGACAGAATTGACGTGTCTAGATTTTAGGAAGAAGTACCGCCTAAATCTAGGAATGATATACCCCTCAAGATAAGTCAATCATTGCACTAATGAACAAACCTGTGTTTTATTTGATTAATCATGGTTAAGACAATTTCCTTATAATAGGCTTGACCGCTCTTCTATCTTCTGATTATCTGCTTGCGTGTGTTATCGCGACTAAAGTAGATTTAAGTTACCACCAAAACCCGTGCCAGTCTCTCAGACTGAAACCCTCCTTAAACCTTAAAATTAGGATTAACTTAGATTAGTACTAACATGGAAACTAAAATATTGGTACACTTAGGAATTAACACTCTTGCTCTTAGTGATCGACACCCTACTTACCAACGAAGCTACAACTGATCGGGTCCACTGCCCGTTAGTGTTGTTTTTATGTAAAGTCGGCAAAATATAAATGTAAAACTTGATAATAAATATTACCTACGCACAACGACACATCAATGATGATCCTAGTCGAAAACGTATGCCTTCGGTCATAACAATCACACTTGTTGATAAAGCATAAATTCCATGAACAAGTGACAAGTCAACTAGGTTATGATTTTGTGGAACTTTGAGAATACTTATCTCAAAAATTTCACAAAAGTGAAAGGTTTGAATAATATGATGATTTTCGTTTTCTACGTGTGCACTCAAGTATAAGTATCAGTTATATGAATATTGACACACTACATTCTATAAGGTGTATGACATCAGCAAAATACATGCTGGAGACAATCATCTCAACGTCTTCTCAAACTGTAAATCATTATAGTTCTTTTAATGTATTATGTAACTATGCTTTTAGCCAAGCTTGCGTAGTCAACAGAGTTATCAATTAAGAAAAGTGTAATAACTATGATTGAGGATCACCTCAATCAAAACAATCACTAGTGTATACAAATAACACTATGCTAAAATCCGTAAATGATAAACACTTCTTTAGTAATGTTTGGATCCCACCTGAACTCCAGGTTCATTGACTATGATAATCGCGCCATAACTGTCATAGCATATATTCATAGATCTTTATTACTAGGGACAACTTTAAGCCTAGAAATGAATTCCAAATCCAAACAACTTCCATTATAACGTTTCTTCTAATAGTTATCTAATGACTTTCATTTAGATATCAATGCTGTCAAATCATTTTGCACTCATGCAAATGATACAAATAGCCCCATACACAATATGATGTACATAATGAATCATTTAGTTAGACTCGAGAATTCTATGTATGTGTTCAGTCTCATCAAGTGAGATAGATCATTTAAGTTTTACTGAATGATATTTCATATTGTATTACACTTAATTCACCGCATATGTTTATCCTATTAAACATATATTTTAAGGTTCTATGTTTTATTTTCTAAATCTATCATAAGAAACTTTATTTCAAGCTAAGGATAAGATCTTGCTTAGATGAAAAATTATTTCTAATATGTTTAACAACATATTCGATTCAAGGAAAACAAAACAAAGTGATCCCACTAGCTCTTAGGTGTACTCATGAGCTATCTTAGTTATAATCAAAAATCAAATCAAAACAACTGATTAATTTAATAACTAAACTTAAGATTCAGCTTCTAGATGTGTGCTTTGATCCATACTTGGATTCTTGCATTTTATATATTTTGTAAAAATTATATTGGATTTATAAAACGCTTTTTTATTACACATCGTCCTCTTAAAGGTAATCATTTAATAAAAAAATTTGATATCCAATTATCATATTTCATATTCATGAAAACAAATATGATAATTTAATCTTCTTTATATGTTTAATACTCGTAAATGAATAAGTCTTAATCATAGTCAATTGCTTAAGTATGAATAAAAACTTCTGTCATCATACGCAATAAAAGAAACTCATTTTAACCTTTACTCAAACTGATTAATGAAAGATCAATCAAGTTCCAAACATGATTATATATTATGGACATCATCTTAGTATTCATAGTTTTGAGTCATTTGATCAGATTTTAAGATCTGACAATGCATCTCTATGGTTAGCAGGTTCGCCATGATCCTTTAACTCATATTCTTCAACATTGATATAAAAACATATCACTCAGGTGCTCGAGGTATCCTTGCGGATCTATGAATGTGAGTTACATCATTTGTTGGTGCAACATTGACTAGGATCTCTTTTATGTTTTAATGATAACAAATAAATGTTCCCAACACTTAAAATAACAAACGATAGCCAAAATCCAGAAAACAAGATTTGTTAATCTGGCGCGCTGGTCACGCGTCAGCACATGGCCAGCGTGCCACTCACGGCTTTAGTTTTTCTGGATTTTACAAAGTCGGCTTTCCTCTTACGCGACACACGTGGAAACTTTAATAAAGGTGTCTGCATTATATTTGAGCATGTGGGAACACTCCAAATGAGGTTTAGACTTAGAGAGGAGCAAAAATGAATCCTCTCGTTTTTTTAACAAAACGAATCCTCTAGTATGAACATACTTTCAACATACCATCAAATGAAATTATTCATTTGACATTAATCTGGATTTACGGTGTTCCTAATCACGTAACGGGTTTTACTCCCTTATTAGTCAAACTAAGTCAACGGTCACTTTGCGTAAACGCACCCTTTCCCGTTATAGGACATGCTTTACTTAAGATGAAAAGCACTTAGCTTTGGTAGAGCATAGCCTTACCAAGGCTGAGGTTGAGGGTTCAAGTCCCTCCTTCCACTCCCGGCTTTATCGTTTAGTGGTAACGAGTGTGCGCCCCTTTAGAGATAGGGGTGAGCAGCAAGCAGCCCCTTGTATAAGGTTCCAAACCTACCTTCCTAATAAGAAGAAAGGGGCAAGCCAAAACCTAGTCCTAACAAGTTGCTGGCTTTTCATCAGCCCTTGCGCGCTAGCCTTTTCCCTTACTAGTAAGGGGCTGTTAGTTGTAGCGCGCATTGTACTAGTGAATAGGAAAAGCGAATTGAGATTACTAATGACGGATGAAGGTTGAGGATAGAACATGTTCGGTCCCTCGCCCTTATCTCCTTCGCTGGAGAGACTGCAAATGATGGGAATCCTATCGATAAAGAAGAGGTATAAGCATCGCCTCTCGATCCAATTCGTCTTCCCTGGCCTCCCCAAAACACTCTTGATACAAAAGAGACCTCCCGCCATAGAGAAGAGATCTAAAGTCTGGGCCTCGATCACCCTCCCTTGAAGCTGTGATCAAATCCATTATGGATTATTATGGATTAAGTCCAAGTGACTATTTGAGTTTGTGGTATTTGGTGGTTAATTGTACTTTGAGTTTTCTTACCTTCCTACATATAAATGATTTACAAACTCCCAAATATATTCCTCACATGTCTCATACACCTCACTTCTCTTCTAAACATCCTCCTAATTATTTTTAATCCATTATACCCAACAAATGATTATACCTTCCACACACTCTAAACATTCTTTTCCAAAACCATCCATAATCACATGTGCCCATCTCTTTTCTCTCTTATGGCAATGTGATTATTAAACCCAATCAATCCTTTGATTAAACATTCTTATCATTATCTTCTTCACAACTTCACAACCTTAAACCTTCCCCACATAAACCTTCTCTAAGCTTATCCTTCATATGACAACTTACATTCCCTTACACCATTGTACTTGTTGTCTCTTACATTCCCCATAGAGGCTCCTTTCCATCAAATCACATCATTCGCTATCACACATTCTCTAGTCATTCTCTTCTTCACTTATACACTCACACAACTTCTTATTGAATTCAAGTTACATACATACACACAAAGCTCTCTACACACCTTCTTTATACACATCCTTATAACTTGAATTCAATCCTCACAACTTCACCAAACTTCTCCTACATAACTTTTTCATCTCACCACATCATCTCAATAATTTAAATTTGAATAAGAGGTTCATTTCCATCACATCAATGCCAACCCACACCTCATACTTATCCCACATGTTGAAATAGAATTTAAATTTTAAATCACAAGCTTTAGGCTCCAAACCATCACATCATGCCAACTCATCCCTTCTCATCTTTATCCCACATGTTTAATTGTTTGAATTTTAAATTCAAACTATCCCTCTAACATCCACACTTCCTCTCCAAGCAAAGGAATATTCCTTTGGTATATTCCTTATTCTTTTAGCATATTCTTTTCTATCCTAACTATGCCAACTCATCCACTTAAACATGGTTAGTTTCCAACTAAACCATTTACATGTGATGAATACCCAAACACACCTTTTGTCCAGTAGTTCTTTTCTATCTCTTTGATATTGGACAAACATCCCTAAATCTGCTTCTAAATTACTTCACAAACATTTTTATTAAATGGCTATTTGATTTGTTGACCTTGAGTGTAAGAATAATGGAAAGGTCAAAGAGTGAAGTACAATTAGGGGTTTGACTAGAGTGGGTATTTAAAACGCCAAAATCCTAAAAATCCAAGTCGAGAATCTAGCGCGCTGGCCACGCGCTGACGCGTGGGCAGCGTGCTACTCTTAAATCAATTTTTACAAAATTGGGATTTTGGCCCATAAATACCCTCTTTTGACCTTTGTATTCCTCACCTTTTGCCATTATTTCTTTCTCTCTTTTTCTCTTCTCATGCCCTCTAAGTCTAACACCTCTTGTGTTCTTAATCTTCTCTTCTATCATCTATTGAAGAACACATCCCCGCAAGAGAGATACACAAGTACCTGATCTACACTTGTCTGTTATTAGTTGAGGGTTTTCTTTCTTATACCATTTCTATTAGAATTGAGTCTCTAGGTTAGGTTAGGGCTTGATTCTTATCAAATAACTTTTATTTAATTTGGTTGTAAGGAAAGTCTTGTATCTTAGTAATCAAGCATAGATCATTAGGAATCTAGTTGGGGTTTGATAAGCTTCCAAAGAGAAGCTCTTAGTGGTACTAGTTGATCTTCATGAACTACGAGTAAGTCGAATCACGGGTTCTTAGGGATAGTTTTCGAGGGTGGAATACGGTAGGGAGCAGCTCTTCTTTGTGAGCGCCGATCTTTGTGCATATCAGTGGAGTGAAGTTGTATATGGTTTATAGTCCACCATAGGGATTATACTAGAGTAATAGTATAGGTGTCGTGTATTCGTAACTGGTCGTACGGATGATATGAACCCCCCATCCCGAACCAGTATATATCGTAGTTTCTCTCTCTCTATCTACTTATTAGTTGTATTGTTAAGTAGTTCATTACACCACTAGATTTCTTGTAGACTTATAGTTTCATAAACTTCGAAGAAATCGAAAATACCATATTCACCCCCTCTATGGTCCTACATCATTCTTTGGTTCAACATTTTCATGTTTTAGCCTTAGAATGACATTTGCTAGTGTCTTTAGAAGGTTATGTATTTTGTTCTTGAATCTCTTCAAGATTTACAGATGCTCCCCCTCGCTTCTAGTAAGAAGAGACTATTCTCCAAATACTTAGAAATTTAAGCAACAATAAATTTTTCTCATTTGGGACATACAAAATATATGACAGTTCTCGATTCTCGTTTGTTAACAACACGCTTAAAAAGATATTAACAAGTTCAGAACTTCAATCAAGACTTAATGGGATTCATCCCATCTCATTACTAGAATAACGTCTTAATTACCTTCTAGGCAGGAGTCATAGTGAGTATATACACGACATACTCAAATTTTTAACCTTAATAGCTTTGGAGGTAAACCGGTTAAAGTCATCAAAAATCAAACAATATCAGCAGAGTTTGATTTCCCTTGTTAGACATATCATAAAATTGTGATATTCTAAGAAGATCGATATTATGAGACAATCCCACAATTCTTTTAGATGAACTTATACTATTTGGCTCACATATTTTCCAACTAAGTCAGACCAAGTGGCACCAATAGTATCTCTAAGCCAATTGCATGCTTTATATTATAAGTCTTTGATTAAGTTAACGACTTTATATGTATGTCCTCACGAAGACATAAACATTCAATTTTTACTATTTGTTATAAGTCTTTGCGTAAGTCAATGACTTTATGTACATGTCTTAACAATAAGACATAACAAGTCAACGTCTTACTTTACGTTTTAAGTCTTTTGATAATTAAAGGACTTACTGTACATGTCTTAACAAGAAGACATGACAATATTAAACTAAAGTAAATTTAAGCGCCGATTCTAGGCCTCAATAGTAATTCAAGCTAATTTGCACACTTCATGTTTATGACTTTACAAGAAAACCTACTCATGTAGCTTACTATTATATCACAACATTTGTTCTTAATAGGGCAACTACATTTTATGTGTAGGAGTCCTAGTAGAATATTATTTTTATTACTTTGCAGTCAACAAAACCCATTAGTCATATTGTTCTGAGTTGTACCTTGCACACAATTAAGATTTCTCTCACTTGTGAAGGGCACAACACTACGCTGGTTAGTTTGTTTGTATTGACAATATGACAATGTCACATATAGAATACGAATTAAGTCAAGCTCGAATCATGCCAGTATAGCTAGTGTATATAAAACTCTTTTGATTTATAAAGAATCATGCATAACTATCTTATAGATAACATAACAGGCAACGACATCAGAAAGGCAACAAGTTATCTCATAAACATAATATAAGCGGTGATTTTTACTAAAAGAAAATATTGCATACTTGGAAAGTAATTTATTATTTCAAGGCATGCCATAAATAAAATGAGACGCCTGCAAGGTAAAAAGCTCACAGCTCCCACTGAATTAGTCAACATTGTAAGTATGTCATCTTTATTCATAAAATACATCGCTCTTACTATATCAGACAACATTACGCGTTTTCTTTCACTAGTGAAAAGTAAAAAGCAATTTATTTATCTTTATATTTCTTGAATATCTACATATTATTGCTAACATGAGTCGCATAGACTAGTAAGCAACCTTTATTTTGGGGTAACAATGACTAAGATCTCATTTATATTTTAACAATGACAAATAAATGTTCACAATACTTAAAATACCAAACGATAGCCAAAATCCGTAAAACAGAAACAGTGCTTCTGGCGCGCTGGTCACACGCCAGCACATGGTCAGCGTGCCACACTCTAATTTTGTTTTACGGATTTTGCTCATCGGCTTCCCTCTTACCCGACACATGTGGATCTTTCAATAAAGGTACGTACATGATACTTGAGCAAATGGAAACACTCTAAACAAGGTTTAGAATTAGAGAGGAGATAAAACAAGTCCCCCCGCTTTTCAACAAAATGCAAACTCATTATCTTTATCAAACGCCTCTAGGCAAGGGGGAAACTTCTTTTCTAAAACTAGCATAATCATACTTTCAACATACCATCAAATGAAAATATTTATTTGACCTTTGTTTGGATTTACGTTGTCTCGTATCACGTAACGGGTTTTACTCCCTTATTGGTCAAACTAAGTCAAATGTCACTTTGAGTAAATGCATCATTTCCCTTTACGGGATGTGCTTTACTTGAAAATGCAAATCATTTAGCTTGTTTGCATCAAGATAATTCGTGATCATATCCATTGTTGATTACTATGGATTAAGTCTTAATGACTATTTGAGTTTGTAGTAATTGGAGGTTAATAATGCTCTGATCCTTCTTACCTTTTCTACACTTAAATGTCTTACATAATCCTACATTTCTCTATATTCCTCACACATCACTTATACCTCACATTCTAAACATTCTCCTAATCATTTGTTAATCTCTTATTCCCAAAACAAATGATTATAAACACTCTCCACACAATCTAAACATTCCTGCCCATTTCCTAAGTCATCCATTAATCCTTATTGCCCAAGTCCTTTCTCTCTAAATGGTAACATGATTAATCACACAATCAATCCTTTGATTATATCTATCTTCATCACCTTCTTCACAACTATAAACCTTAAACCTTCTCAATCTTATCCTCCCACATAATAACTCGCATCCCTTACATAATGTACCTCTTTGTACTTATTGTCTCCCACATTCCCACATAGGCTCCTATGTGTCACATCACTACATTCTCACCCACACATTCTCTATTCATTCTCTTCTTCACTTCTACACTCACATACACTCTCATTTGAATTTGAATTTCACACACACACACACACTCAAAGTGTAACACCTCAATTTTTATGTTTTTAATTAAATATATATTATATTGATTCATAGAATATTAGAAAAGTCTTTTCGTTAGTATTTATTAGATATAAGGACTCAGAATCGCAAATAGTTAGCAAAAAAGGACTAACAATGCAAAATATTTAACGAAAAGGATTAACGGCGCAAAGTTAACTTTAAGGACAGAAATTACTAAAATACCCTTAAGTTATTATCCTTTTAAGTCTAAAATTTTTATAACACACACGTGTGTTTTTGCTTTGGGACGTGGTTGTGTTGTAGAAAAAGGAGGGAAAAACTCAATCTTATCACTTATGTGCTAGTATCAATTCAATGGATGGATTCAAGGGTGTTTGGTGATGTTATGATGTGTTCTTGCAAGTCTTTTAAGAGTTTTAATCAATCCCCATCAAAGGTAAGAGTTTACATTTAAGTTTAAATTTCAAATTCATGGAGGGATTTTGGAGGTTTTGTTTAATAAGTATATTAGTAATGAAATTAGCCTTGTTTATGAAGTATGGATTTTTTTAATGATTATGTCTTAGAATTAATGAGGTTTATATATAAAGAAGTGAATTATATCATGTTCTTTATGTTGTTGGGGTTTAGTTTTAATTTTAAAAGGGTGTTTAACATAGGCTTAAAATAGTGCTATTGCTTATAGACCTGATGAAAATGATCTTAATATGATTAACAAGCTATGGTAGAAGTTTGCAAGTGATAAGTATAGTTTAAGGTCGGGTTTTGGTCGTTTTGGACATGTTTAAAAGTGAAACAGCAAGTAGTGCAGAAAAGTTAGTCAACTTTAAATTATCATAGAAAATCAACCGTAGCTTCGTTGGAGGTGTGCCATACATTTTCGGAAAGGCAAAAGAGTCTTCGTTCTAATGAAATTGGTCTTAAGTTTTGGTTCAAAGTTTATTAGGTTAAACCATTAAATGACAGCAGACTGTCCAAAAACCAGCAAACATCCCTTTTGTAAAAAGTTAGTGATAATGATGTAAGTTATATGTACGAACATTATAGCAAGTTCTAATAACTATAGAATGATATGTTTATGTGTTTAGGTGATCTCAGAAGTCCAGGAATGCCCGAGGAATGCTTAAGCCAACCGAGGTGAGTAACGTAGTTTAAAGTATATACGAGTCTTTATGTCCCCATAAGATGTCATATATTTATACTCGTGACACTCATTATCATGTTATATAAATTTAGTATCATATCGACCTAGGTGGTCGTATCAAGCCAATTATGTATTCCGATGACTCGTTTGGGCATGTATGGTGTACTTGGTGTCACATCGACTTAGATGGTTGTAACATGTAAGTCATGTGTTATGATGACCCGTATGGTCATATTGTATAAATTTAGTATCATATCGACCTAGGTGGTCGTATTATGCAAGAAAAATATTATATTGACCCGTTGGGTCATATTCAGTATATGTCGACCCATTGGGTCATATTCAGTATTATGTCGACCCGTTGGGTCATATTTAGTATTATGTCGACCTGTTGGGTCATATTCAGTATACGTCGGCCTGTTGGATCATATTTAGTATATCTCAACTCGTTGGGTCATATTCAGTATTATGTCAACCCGTTGGGTCATATTAAGTATTATGTCGACCCGTTGGGTCATATTTAGTATTATGGTGACCCGTTGGATCATATTCAGTATTATGTCAACTCGTTGGGTCATATTTAGTATTCAGTTGACCCAAGTGGTCATATAGACAGAGTTAGTACTCGTAAGGAATAACGTGGCCAAATACATGTATATCATGTATTCAATCAACCCGAGAGGTCATTCAGACAGATTAATTACTCTTATAGAGTAATGTGGCCAACTATATGTATATCACATATCTAGTTGACCCGAGTGGTCATACAGTTAGATTATACTCCATTAGTGCATAAGTGGCACTTATGTTCTGAAATGGAACTTAGACGTCCTGTGTGGATGACTAGTACATTTATATGGCCTTATGGTCTAAAATGGGACCTAGACGTCCTAAGTGGACGACAAGTATAAAAGTGACATGTATGTTCCAAAATGAAACTTAGACGTCCTGCGCGGATGACTAGTGCCTTTATACGGCCTTATGGTTTGAAATGGGATCTAGATGTCCTACGTGGATGACAAGTATAAAAGTGACATGTATGTTCCGAAATGGAACTTAGACGTCCTACGTGGATGACTAGTACCTTTATATGGCTGTATGGTCTGAAATGGGACCTAAACTTCATAGGTGCACGACTAGTGCGCTCATAGAGCTTATTATGATCCGGATATGGAAACAGGCGTCCTACGTGGATGAATAATGCATATAATAGCTTTATGTCCGAAAATGGGACTAGACGTCCTAAGTCAACGATTATAATACTTTTAGCATTTATGTTCTGAATATGGAACCTTGACGTTCTGTGTGGACGACCAGTAACACGTGGCATCTATTCTACCTGTATGGAATGTTTAGAGCTCCGTGTGACAAAAGTCATAAAGACAAGTTCCTGTGTGGAATTGGAAGTGCTAACTAGCACTATATTCACAAAGCGGTGAAATCTTACGAAGCAACATTTATGCTCATAAGCCATGTTATATTTTTTCAGTTTATATACGTTATCTCACTAAGCTTAAATGCTTATGTTTGTTTATTTCATGTTTTGTTGTAGTTAAGACAAGTAATGTCAAGTTTAAGTGAAAGCATGTGTCGGCTTAGTTCTTGGTGGTGCTCGGAAGGTAAAGCATTTCTTTAACCCTCTTTTGATACAACTTAATGCCCTAGGAATAGCTTCTCCTATACTCTTTACCCACACACACACTCTCAAGGTGAAATTCAAATTACGCACACACGCACACACTCAAAACTTCTCATACGTACTTTGCCAACTCACCACCTTAACCTAACATTTAACTTTTAAATTTGAATTTAAAATGAAAGGCTTCAAACCATCACATCATTTCCAACTCATGACAACTCACACATAACTCATCTCTTACAATTTGAATTTGAAATTCAAAATTTCCCCTCACAACAAAAGAGAAGCATATTCCTTGGCATATTCTCTCTCTCTCTTAACTATGCCAACTCACTCACTCAACCATGATTAGTTTCTAACTAAGTCATTACATACAAGGAATACCCTAAATACCCTTTGTCCAATGGTTCTTTTTTATCTCCTTGAAATTGGACAAACATCCCCAAAATCTCTTTTAAACACTTCACAAACGTTTTTATCAAATGGATATATTTGAGTTGGTTGACCTTTAGTGTAAGAATAATAAAAAAGTCAAAGTGTGATGTACAATTGTGGGTTTAGCAAGAACGGGTATTTAAATCACCAAAATCCCAAAGAACCAAGACGGTTGTCTGGGGCGCTGGCGCGTGGGCAGCGCGCAACACTCGAATTGGTTTTTTTTATCAATTTGGGATTTTGGCATATAAATACCCCTCATTGGCTCTTGTATTCCTAAACTTTTGTCATTCTTTCTTTCTTGTATTTTCTCTTCTCCTATCCTCTAAGTCCAACACCTCTTGTGTTCGAATCTTCTCTTTTATCATCCATTAAATAGAACACATCTCTGCAAGAGAGATACACAAGTACCTAATCCACACTTGTGTGTTTTAGTCAAGGGTCTTCTTTCTCATACCCTTTCTATTAGAATCGAGTCTCTAGGTTAGGTTAGGACTTGATATAAAAATCAACTTTTCATTCAATTTGGTTGTAAGGGAAGTCTTATATCTTAGTGATCAAGCCTAGATCATTGGATGATCTAGTGCTATACTTCCAAAAGGAAGTTATTAGTGGTCCTAGTTGATCTTAGTGATCCTAGAAGAAAGTTGAATAACGGGTTCTTAGGGGTGGATTCCGAAGGCGGAATACCCTAGGGAGTAGCTCTTCTTAGTGAGCGTCGATCTTAGTGCAGATCGGTGGAGCGAAGTTGTAATACGGTTTATAGTCCATCATAAGGATTATATTAGAGTAATAGTATATGTGTCGTGGATTCGCAACTGGACGTATGGATGGTCTAAACCCCTCATCCCGAACCAGTATATACCGTGGTGTCTCTCTCTCTTCATCTCCAATCTGTCCTCAGGTCCCGTCTCTCCCCCCCTCCTCATTCCTCTCCCTCATCTCAGTCTCTCTCTCTCTATATCTATATATATATACTAAAATTATATATATATATATAGAATATATATATATCTATATATAATAATATATATATATTATATATATATATATGGTTGGTGTGTGTGTGTGTGTGTGTGTGTGTATATCATATACAATATATATATAATATATATATATAAACGTATTGTCCTTCCATCAAGTAATCATTACACCACTTGGTTTTCTTTGAGACTTGAAGTTTCTAAACTTCGAAGAAGTCCAAAAGAAAGGATTCATTCACTCCCCTACCCCCTAAAACACCCCGAGTTCTACAATTAGTATTATAGCGTTTTACTCAAGTTTTAAGCATTAAAGCCTTTCCGAGACGTCGTTTCCAAGTTGAAAACTTCTTTTCAAATATTTCAAAATCCCTTCTCAAATTTTTTTTTGAAAAAGTAGAGTAAGATCCATCTCAAGAAATTATGGGAGGTGCTCTATCAAAGACCAACCTTTTGCTTGAGCCGAGACGGCTATTATTTTGGAAACGCCGCTTGAGACCGTTACATTAAAGTCCAAAGATATTGACATGTGGCCAGTCATTTCAAAATGGTGAATGGACAGCCAAACAAACAATATGCTCTCTTGGCTTCTAGTGTGTCTATGGCTCGCTACATATTCCTAACGCAAAATTCCCCCTCCAATGCAATCATAGAAAAGTTTTCTTAATATCATTTCTTTTCCATTTTCTTAGACCAGTAGGAACTATTAGAGGACAGGGTCCCCCCCCCACCCCTCAAAAGTTATGACAAAATCAACCATGTAAATATTATTCTGTTTGTCTCAAATATATATATATATATATATATACATACATATATATACATACATATGTACATATATATATATATACTTATTGTCTTTCTCATCAAGTAGATCATTACACCACTTGGTTTCTTTGAGACTTGAAGTTTCATAAACTTCGAAGAAGTAAAAAAGAACGTATTCACCCCCCTACGGTTCTACAATTAGTATTAGAGTGGTTTACTCAAGTTTTTAAGCATTAAAGCCTTTCCGAGACGTCGTTTCAAGTTGAAAACTTCTTTTTCAAAAATTCAAAATCCTAACTCAATTTTTTTTGAAAAAGTTGAGTAAGATCTATGGCTCAAGAGAATTATGTCGAGGGGTGCTCTATGTAAAGACCACCTTTGCTAGAGGCCGACGGCTTTTACTTTTGGAAAACCCGCTTTGAGACTTACATTAAGTCCAAAGATATTGACTTGTGGCAAGTCATTCAAAATGGTTAATGGACAGCCAAACAAACAACATGCTCTCTTGGCTTCTAGTGGTGGTCTATGGCTCGATACATATTTCCTAACGTAAATTCCCCTCCAAGCATCATAGAAAAGTTTCATAACGATTTCTTTCATTTTTCTTAGACCAGTGATGGAACTATTAAGGGACAGGGGGTCCCCCCCCCTCAAAAGTTATGACAACCAGTGTAAATATTATCCCCTAGGCTACGGCCTACTCAAAATTTGACAAAATGACAGCTAAACAACTTACCAAATCGTGAAATATTTGCAAACAAATTGCATAAAATATACGAAAACTCTATTGCATGACACCAACGCCCAATTCCGTAAACTGTTACCGTTAAAAGTAGGATACATACATGCGCTATCGACATGGTATTTCGCATAAATTCTGGCATGTCGCGTGCACAAAAATCTAACGGCAGCAACATCATCTGAAAACACAAATTCAGATGTAAGAGCATACGCATATTAAACCCTCAGACTATCAAGTATATGGAAACCATGTTGCCTCACACCAATGCCCGATACTATAAATCATTGGTGTTAAACATATAATATGTACTTATCCTTTTTACATATGTTCTGCATAACCTCAGGCCAGCGGCCTGCATATAACAACATTAGAAAAAACCTTAAAACACAAATTCAAGTTTAAAAATATACACGTAACCAACTGCTACAAAAAGAATCTAAAAATTTAGGAATTATAAACACATAAGGACAAACATAAAAGCGTACTACCATTTCCCCGCACCCAAATAAAACACAGTTTACAACATTTATCATTATACGTGATGAAATCACGTTTATACATGTTTTATTATATATAATACCCACATTTGTGCTTAAATAAATAACAATATTGCGGTTTTTATTGCAAATATTACGTCTGTTTGTTATTTAATTGTAAGATACCGTTCGAGAAATGTGGAGAAAAATATGAGCAAAAGTGATGATTATTGAAGAGTTAAAGATTAATACTGAAAGTCTCAACAAGAGTTAAATCAAACCAACACTTCATGTAATTGGGAAAAACTGCTCAACGATAACGAAGGAAAAAAATGACTAAAGATCCCTTTAATATCACAAAAACCAATCTGGTTTGGTGGTTATCACTCTCAATGCATAAGCAAGAGGTCCTAACTTCAAGACATGCTGTAAACAAAGAGGACAAAAAGAATGTTTTTATCTTTTTGGTATTTTTTAGTGGGCCAAAAAGGGTACCAATAGTAGTACCAATTGGGTGCTACTATTAATACCCCTGTCCCATCTAAAGTATACATGTTTCGTACTTTTTATTTTTTTATAAAAATAAAAAAATCAAAAACCATAGAGGTGTATATGGTATTTTTAAGAGGATCTTTATAACATGGGACTTTTTACTTTTGTTACATCAACTTTATTTAGCATTTACAATTCATTGCCCAATTATTAGTTTTCTTTATTCTGTCATTTTGTAATTCATTGGACTCGAACAATGATCTTGTTTTAATAGATTGAGTATTTCTACTTTACTTTAAACTTTTGTTTTTCTTTTTTTGTTTTTTTAACGGCATATTTTATTAAAGAAAGAACCTCTAGCAAGGAGTTTTTCTTTTTTGTTTTTTTAACGGCATATTTTAATAAAGAAATAACCTCTAGCAAAGAGCTAGAAATTACAAAGGATGAGAGAGCCAATCAGTCCAACTATGAATCTTAGCACCTCTATACTTAATCCAAGAAAAAGAATACAAAAAAATACAATCAAAAATATCACTTCTCGCATGAATTGGGAATTGAAGACGACATTGTTCTGATGACGCCAAAGAGTCCATAGCACCGTAGCAGATATGACATACATGTGATCTCTTTTACCATTCGATCGACGGACCAATTATTCAACCACTCGAACCAATCTGAAAAAGAACCAAGTTGCGACACAACCCCATCACGCCAGATACGAACACGATGCCACACCTGAACAATCGTATCATAAGAAAAAAAGATATTATCATTTGATTCTACATTACCTACACATATCGGACAAGTAATGTCTTGAATCTCCATTCCACGAAGAGAGAGGTTCAAACGATGAGGGAGACGATCCAAAATCAAACGCCACATAAACAAATTTACATTCCGAGGAAGCATTTTATGCCACCTAGTACTTGGCGCCATGGATGGAAGAGAACAACCATCAATGTGTCTCCTAGTAGAACCCACTGAAAAATGACCATCATTAGAAATCTCCCAAATGTACGAGTCCGAAGACGAACCCACCTGCACATTGCCAATCTCCAACAACAAGTTTGTAAAAGAAGCTAAGTTATGACCACCAAGAATTTGTCTACTCCAATCCCATGTCCACTCACCATTACTTATACGATCACGAATGAGGCAATCTTTGTTAGTCGCTAAACGAAACAATCTATTATACCTAGACTCCAACGAACTATCCCCTATCCAAACATCTTTCCAAAACCGAATCATTGAACCACGTCCAACCTTAAACCGTAAAGTTGCATGAGGAATAATATTACTCGAATGAAGCTGGTTGATAGTACCTACAATCGTAGCCCATATACCTTTAATTTTACAGCCATTTCTTTTTCTTTTACTCTCTTGTATTATTTAATTCCAAAAGTATTTTAATAAAAACCCAAAAATGATTGTTACTTAAACTTTTTATCAAAATAACTTTTTATTGTTTCATAAGTGTTTTATTTAGTATCTAAACATCTTTTAGTAATAAAGTTTCAAACTTTATTAGTTCTTGATTTAGGTTCATTTGGATACAAAGTTTTTTGTGGATACTAGGGGACCAATCTCCACCCTTCATCTTCATCTTAATCTAATGGATAAGATTAAACCCAAAATTATTTTCAACTTTTTTTTTCACAAATTCTTATATATCTCTCATACGTTATATCGTCAAGCGGGAAAAAAAAAATATTACCATCACGCGAGCATTTAATTATCTCTTTCTATAGATAATCCACTTTGATTATATACTTTCGACCCAAAAAAAAAAATTTTTTTCAAGTTTTTTGTTCATGTTTTTTTTTCAAAATTTTTCACTTTTTTTTCATGTGTTTATTTTGGCACTTTTTTTCCCCACCTTTTTTCCAGGTTTTTTTCACCGTTTTCTCATTTTTTGATATACTTTGACAAAAAAAAAAAAATTCGTTTTTTTATCGGGGGGTGTTTTTCATATTTTTTCGACTTTTTCTCGTTTGGTGTAAAACTTGCATGGAGTATAATATATGTTATGTTCGATTTACTGTTAAATTTCATATATGATGTTGTGTTAAATCATATAAATAGTGTTATCTTTTTCATATGTGATATTAGTGTTATGTCATATATGATAGTGTTTTGATATAATATTATGATATTAGTGGCTATTGTCTAAATGATATTTAACTTATAAGTGTTAATTCATATATGATATTATGTTGTTATATCATTATGATGATATTAGTGTTATTTCATATTGATTTTTTTAATGCAAATTCATCAACGGAAAAAAAAAAAAAAACGAGGGGGAAAAAAAACTGTGAAAAAACGGGAAAAAAAAAAAAAAAAGGAAAATAAGAAGAAAAAAAAAAAAAAAAAAAAAAAAAAAAAGGAAGAAAAAAAAAAAAAAAATAAAAACGGAAAAAATAAAGAAAAAAAAAAAAAAATCCTTTTTCACTGAGAAAAAAAAAAAAACGTGTGAAAAACGTTAAAAAAAAAGGTGAAAAACGTAAAATAAAAAAGTGAGAAGAAAAAAAAAAAAAAAACGTGGATATAGATAAAACTCTGAAGGAAAAAAAAAAAAAACGTGGCGAAATAAAAAAGATGAAAAAGACGGGAAAAAAACAGTAATTAATTTTTTTTTTTGTCTGAAAGTATATCAAAGGTGGATATCTATAGAAAAGATAATTTAAAATGATCATCTCGTTTCGTGATGGTATATTTTTTTTGCTTTAAAACGATTAACGGTTTATGAGATTTAAAATTTTGAAAAAAATAGGTTTGATAAAATATTTTTAAATGCTTTTAATCCCAACCATTGAAATTTCTTTTTAGAGGGATGATGTGATGAGTCCCCTAGTTATCCAAACCTTTTTTAGGTATCCAATATAATTCCTCTTAGTTAGTTCTTAGTATTTTACAATTCAATGTTTTTATTTTTTAGTTATTAAAATAAAAGTCTTTTAGCTTTCTAATTAATAAAGTTGGCAATCTTCCTTTCATTCATCTCAAAATCACATAAAGTTTCGCATCTTGATGAGTTTTGCGAAGATTTAGAGGTTCTTGAAGGATTTTAAGGTACACTATTGGTATTTATAATTGTATATATTGGATTGTTTTTAGATTTGGATAGGGTTATTAAATTAGTGATCTTTTATTAGTCATAATTCTTATATTAAAATCCCGGTTTCTTGTATTCCTTGTCTTTTATTATTGTTATTTTTTTATGTTTTAGTTTGATATGTTGGCTATGTTTAGCGTTTCATTAGGTTATTTTTTTTTAAAATTAGGATTGGGAAATACTTAGGATTTTTTTTTTTTTGGGTAATAGTGTAAAATGAGACGATTCCCCTTGGGTTAAAATATTTTAATAACCCAAAAAAGATCGATAATAAGAAGCAATGGGAAATGTGACTGTAGTGCCACATTTAACTCAAGCCATAGCATTGCACAGCCTTCTAATCATACGGGACATGCATAATGATAACGCTAAACTATTACCTGCTATATCCCAAATAGGAAGAAAAACCTATGGTGCATAAACAACAATAATTACAATTAAATGATTATTTGAATACCGCTTAAGGAAAAGATCCCAAAAGACTCGCCAATCTTTCACCATTTCTTGGACTTCTTTAGTTTGAAGAGAGATGCTTGAGGCGCATACGGAGGTCCTTTACTGCTACTCAACAATCTGATCCGGGCTGCGTTTACCTTTTTTGAATAATCTCTAATTCTGCTCTTGCCATACATAATATGTAGCAGCAGCAACAACAAGCTTCGCCACCACGCTATTTGTAGTACGCCTCTTCATAATAGGCATTAAGGACTGATTTATGTCCATCAAAACATTTGGCGTATAATGGCAAGAACTGCACAATCTTTGACCTATCCCTTATCCCTTTTAGCAAACGGACATTCAAAAAGAGGGTGATCGTTGAGAATCTGGTGACACTCTCACAAAACGAACATTAGATTAGAATTTTTGATGTTGTTGTTGGGTGCAAAAATGATGACTAAGATCTCCTTTGTATTTTGATGACGAAGATATATATTAGGAGAAACTTAAAATCATTATCGAAAGCTTGAAAGAAAAGAACACGCCTTATATGTGCGTTAGAATATAATCAAGTTAAGAAACAAAGCCAAATGAGAAATCAATTCTATATGATGACCGCAGATGATGCTTTAGTATTTTGGCCATAACTCTTTCATCTGGACTCCCAATTTAGTTGATTCAACAGGCCTACGAAAAAAGGGAAAGAAAAAGAAAAATAGAAGGGATTAACGACTTGAACAAGGATCAACACCTTAATATCTGGAGCTCCTGACGCATGAGGGGGTAGCGTCTCATTTTAGAAATCATTTTTATAGGATTTTGTGTTGTCGGATTGCCTCTTAACTTCAATAAAAGTTTGTTATACGATATTTGAGCATTTTAGAAACACTCCAAAATAAGGTTTAGACTCTTAAACAGGTGCACAAACGAAATTCTTCCTTTTTTCAACAAAATTACCATACTCAAATTTTTAATTCAAACGCCTCTAGCCCAAGGGCCGAAACTTATTTCTAAAACTAGTTTGAACTTACTTTCAAAATACCATCATAACGAAAGTATTCATTTGGGCCTAATCCGGGTATTACGTTGTTCTATATTCACGTAACGGGTTTTTTATCTCCTTATTGGTTCATACTAAGTCATATGTCACTTTTGCGTAAACCCATTACTTTCCCGTATGGGGAAATGTTTTACTCTTGAGATGCAAACTACTTAGATTGTTTGCATCAAGTTGATTAGTGATCAATCCATTGGGTTGGGGGGAAAAATTATTCATAGATTAAAGTCTTAATGGAATAATGAAGGGTTGTGGTATTTAAAGGTTTATAATCATGTTTGAGTTTTTCTCACCTCACTTACCTATGATTATATGCTCTTACACACTCTAAAAACACTCCTTTTCTCAAACCATCCCTATACCATACTTCCTAAACAAATCCTTCCTAATCATTTGTTTACCCGTCTTACCAACAAAAGATTATATCCTCTACATGTACTCTAAACACTCCCTTTTTTTCCCCCCCTCAAACCATTCCTCATAATCACATGTGCCCCATCTTTTCTCTTTTATGGCAATGTGATTATAAACCCTAATCAATAATTTGATTTCATCCTTAAACATAATCCATCTTCAAAACCTTCGCCAAGATATAATAAACCTTACTTAACATAAACCATCCACAATTAATACCCACATGCCAACTCGCCATTCCCTTACACAATTTACTCTCTTTCGTTCTTCTTGTTCCTTACTTTCTACAAAGGCTCTCCATATTTCATCAAAAAATATTTCTCCACCACATACTCACTATTCACCTTTCTTCTCACAACATGTGAATTCACACACACACACACACAAACACATAAACATACACACAAACAGCACGCTCGCTACGGACGCACACACACACAACGCCACACACACGCACACACCCACACACAAACGCAACACAGCACACACACACACATACACAAACACAACCCCCCCCCACCCCCACCCCCCCCCCACACACACACTAACACTCAACACACACATAAGACATCGCGCGAGCGCTGTACACATCACAAACACATACGCGCGCGCGCGCGCGGCACAACTACAACAATACACCACACACACAAAGAGAGACTTAACGCAGGCTTCTGACGCGCACCACACACACACGCTCACACAACCTATCTCTATTCATCTTCAACTTGATCAAGCTAATTCATCAATCCAAGATATCACATTATCTTTTCTCCACCCTTGGATTGACTTCAAACAAACACACTTTATCTTCCACCCTTGATCAAGCCACCTTATCAATCAAAGATACCTCTTTCTCCTCTCCACCCTTGGATTGAATTCAAATTTAAACAAACACACTTCCTTCTCACGAACAAACACATCTCAATCATCCAAAAACAAAACACTCCTTCTTATCACCCTTGATCTTGTCACTTCACCTATCCAACTTACCTTTCTTCTTCACATCCTCATCCTACATTTCAAACTAAGATCAAGAGGCTCTTTTCCATCACATCCTGCCAACTCATGACAACTCACTCACAACCCATTCTCTCTTATCCAACATGTGCCTAAATGAATTTGAAATTCAAATTTCATTTCTTTCCCCCTTTTCTCTCCAAGTTTTAGGATATTACTAGTATATTATCTGTTCCCTAACTAGGGCTTCTTTTTAAACCTTTAGTTGGATCCCAACTAAGCTAGTTACACTTTTTGAGGAATACCTAAAAGACCCCTTTTCGATATTTTTTTCTCTCTTTATAATATCGGATAAGTAAAAGGCTTTTAAATACTTCACAAACATAAAATGGCTATGTAAGTTGGTTGACCTTGAGTGGTTAAAAATTGATTTTATTAAAATGTCATAGCTTGAATATACAATTCTGTGGGTTTTAACAAGTGCGGAGTATTTAAAAAGCCAAAATCCTTAAAGAAATACATTTCAGGGGGGGCGGGGGCCTCGTGGGCGGCGCGCCGACTCAGCGGAAAATGTTTTACTCACATTTGGGTTTCTTGGCCTTATAAAATACCCCACCAATTCGGCCTTTGTATTCCTCACCTCTGGCCAAATCTTCTTTTCTTTTTTTACTCCTCTAATCTAATAAGTCAAACATTAAAGTGTTCTAACATTCTCGTTTCATCATTCTATTGAATGGAACACATCTCTGCAAGAGCAGCCACCAAGTACCTAATCTATACTTGTGTTGTTTGTCGGAGGGTCTTTCTTTCTCATACCCTTTCTTTAAAAATTGAGTCTCTAGGTTAGGTTAGGACTTGGTTCATCTATCTATCTTTCATTCAATCGAGTTGTAAGAGAAGTCTTGTTTATCGAGAGGTCAGCCTAATCATTGGACGATCTAATTGGGGGGGGGTTTTTTTTGGGGTAAGCTTACAAGGGGAAAGTCTCTTTAGAGTTTATTGGCTAAGTCGAATCTTGGGATTATTTGGGTGTTGATTCCGGAGGGCGGGAATACCGTAGGTAGGAGGTAGTAACTCTTCCTTTATGAGCGCCAAGCTTTGTTCGCATTCGATGGAGTTAAAATTGTAATACGGTTTATAGTCCACAATAAGGATTATACTAGGAATAGTATAGGTTTTTTTTTCGTGGATTCACAACTGGACATACGGGATGGACTAAACACCCCTTCCCGAAACCAGTATATATCGTTGGTGTCTCTCTTCCTATCATCCATTTTACTTATTGTTTCTTTGCCCTAAGTAGATCATCACACCACTGGTTATTCAAGGCTTGAAGTTTTAAAAATTCGAAGAAGCCAAAGAAAAACTAGTATTCACCCCCTTCTACGATTCTACACTTGCTTATGATTTTGGTGGTTTGATGTTATGATAATTTAGAAAGTGGTTTGATTGGTTTGTTTAGTTAGTAGTCTAAGTTAAGGTTTTGACTTGTGGAGGAATTATACGGGTTTTGGTTGCGCAACTCGCACACCGAAAAGCGTTTATATCGACCTTTGAGATCGTTTTTATCTTCTTATCAATTTAGCTTGTTGCACACTTCGTATTCCGACTCTTAGCAAAAGTTGGAAAGGTTGCCTACAGGCTGGAACTTCCTCAAGAGTTGAGCAGAGTTCACCACACTTTCCATGTATCAAACCTGAAGAAATGTTATGCCGATGAACCATTAGTCATGCCGTTAGAAGGAATTCATGTTGACGATAAGCTCCAGTTTGTGGAAGAGCCCGTTGAAATCATGGAACGGGAGATCAAACGATTGAAGCGGAGCCGGATACCACTGGTTAAGGTTCGCTGGAACTCTAGGCGGGGCCCTGAGTTCACCTGGGAACGTGAAGATTCGTTCAAACAAAAATACCCACAACTCTTCACAAACCGGGCTTCGTCATCTACTACAAGGTCTTAAGCTTTGAGGACAAAGCTCTTTTAACGGGTGGAGACTGTAACATTTCTCATTTTCGTGTCATTGTACGACTATATTAATGATCACTATTTATTTTAGTCCGATACGCATTTACTTTTAATGTTTACTTTTAAAGCTAAACCGCGTAGACTAGAAATAATCAATGAATGTAAACGGTCACCAAATAAATTAAGGTTTACATCAACCAAGTAAGGAATAATTATTTTGATGATAATTATGTACTTTGCGTATTTTATTTTTATTGGTCACGTAAAAGGGTTACGTATCGCGATAAAATACATTTGGACGCACCCCGGAAATACCTAGACTTACCTAGACTCAAACCAATACCCACTTTGATAACTTAAAGTCGAAATTTAATCAAGTCTTGTACTTATATCACTCTAGAGTCGAATAAGGGCAAGTAAAACCACAACAAATCGTCCCATGTGGACATTAACTAGCACAAATCTTTCTAATGATCTTAAAAGGTACATGTACATATGCTAGGTAATTAAATCTTGTCCTAATGGTCCCCTAAAAATCTTTGGCACATTGGATAATAACCCATTTCCTTGCTTTGGATCTCTTTGTGCCGCGAACAATCAAGACAAGGTCACCAAGCCATAAGATTTCTTAGCTAAACAAATCTTGTACATCACCTAGCTAATTAATACATGTACTCATGGTGGTTTAACAAAAACCATGTGTGATTAACTAAACCTCCCAAAAACCACCTCTAGGACACGATTCGGTTTGTATAAATGGACTAGGAGAGTTAACTAAGCTCATTCCCTATAAATACACACTCACAACTATACTTAATACATTTTCCAAACTCTTAACATTCTCTCTCAAAGCTAAGAACTTTTCTTTCCTCTCTATACTTTCGGGTTACAAGTAAACGAGCTCTACACGACCTAACTTGGGTCACTAAGGACTTAGGAAAACCTCTAAAGTCACGTACAAGGTTGTTAAGGAGAGTGCGCGAGCTAAGGGTCGGGTATACCAAGCTTTGAAGCTTAACATTATACACGTTTGGGTGTAACGAATCGGGTTTGTGTCACAATTCGCAAACAAGACACTAGGACTATAGTAAGTCATTCTATGTCCTCTACATCGTCTTTCATATTCATATATCATTTATCGAATTCTATTTCCGTTTATATTTCGAGTTAAAACTCAAGGTTAACGTGAAACATGCATGGTTCGACCCATGCATGGTTCACGCACCTTTCCATTGTCACAAAACCACCTCGTGGGGTACCATGCACTATAACCACACGTAAACTAGTGTGTACTCTCGACATGAGGACACATATTTGATAATAAGGAACGTGGCATGTCGCGGGTCACGAGTAGAAAGTGTTACACACTTTCGTCGTGGTGCTAGACGTTTAAACGGAACCCTAATTCACGAATAACCCTTTCGGACCCTTAGTGGGCTACGCAACCCAACGCGAGCCCAATACAAGGCTCATAAGCTACGATAAGCTCCCACAGCTTATTCGTGTGCTTATGCGCAACTTAATGAACTTAATATAGGCTTAAAAACATAAGTGCACCATTCGTGTTTCTTTTAAGACCAAACGGACCTTAAGGGGCCTCCTAGCCCATTTAACGGCCCTAACAGCAAATTAAGCTCACAAATAAGCTCGTGTAGCTTATTGGTGACCTTATAAGGGCTTAATCGACTTAACGGACTTAAAAGTACCTAAATGGACCCCTTGTATTTCGTTGGAAACCAACCGAACCCCTAATGGGCTTACTAGCCCTTTTCGCAAGCCCAACGTGAGCCATAAGCTCACAATAAGCTTTGACAGCTTATTTATGAAAGTTACGCAGCTTATACAAGTTCAAAGGGCTTAATGGACTCAAATAAGGTTAACGGGCCAAGCCCTAACCCCTAGAACCCATTCGGTGACATCGACCCCTATAGGCCCAACGAGAGCTTATTAAGATTATCGCTAAGCTGAAATAAGCAAACAACCTACCAATGCTTTATTGGATCTAAGTAAGCTTAACGGACCCAATGGACCCATCTAGACCTTCTAAAACCCTACCGGGCCTAAACGGGCCCAAGACCGGCCCATTTGAATTGCTTATTGGCTTATCTTGCTTATTTAGAATAAGCTGAAAAGGAAACAGATTGTTAGGCTTAAATACGAGTGGGAAAAAGCACTAGGAAAGGTCCAAAACACTCAACACCCTTATCGGGTTAAGTTATTGGGCTCAAAAGCCCAATAAGCTCGAAATAAGCTCCAATAAGCTCACCGAGCTTATTTTAAGCTTAAACAGTCCACGTGAGCTTATTAACGCCTTTTAGACTTATAAAAACTATATCGGACCTTAAAAAGCTAAAGCTGAACCCTTAACGGCCCAAAAAGCCCCCGTTACCGAAAATAAGCACGAAATAGCTTATTTATAAGCGAATGAACTTGGTTGGCTTATTGGACTATATGGCCAAATGCCCTTGTCGGTTTAATTGGGTTGAAAATGCAATTTTTACAAGTCGGGGGACTAAAACCGTAATTTCCGAAACATAAGGAGCTAGTTTTGTCAAATTCGAGTTTCAATAACTCCAGGGACTATTCTTGTAATATTCTGAAACTTAAGGGTTTAAGTACAAACTATAAAAACCTAAACTATCCTTTTTAGAAACTTAAGGGACTATTTACGTCATTTCCAAAACTAAAAGGTTTAAAATATAAATATGTATATTTGTAGACCTAGGGACTAAAAGTGGAATAACTCGAAACTTAAAGGTATTTTAGCAACAAAAGTAAAATACTTGACAAATCGGTCGAACGGTAAGATACTCGGACATCGAGCGATTTAATAACAAGTTAATAAATAATGTATATTTATTAATAACGATCTCACGTTTCTCGAGAACCATCGAAACTATAAATACAATAATCTTGTGTGTCACCACATAAGTGATAACGGTATATATAAACTTAAAATGGGATTTAGTTTATGCAATGAGTCGTTAGTTAAATGTGTAAACTAAGACTTGACCGTACTTACTTAGGTACTTAACGGTGTGATCCACTACCTACTTGGATACTTGTTATCATTCAGAGAACTACCGCTGAAGTGGATTCATAGCCCCATGCTTTATCATTATTTAAATGATTTACATCCTTGGGGTGAGAACATGCTTTGTTTTACAAACTGGACGCAAGTGTACTTTTATGCCATGATTACGTGTTTGCCTAAGTTACCATAACCCCTTTATGTCCATGATCATGAACTGTTAATTGCATGGATGTAGTTGGGAATTACATTGTGCGGGCGCGAATGTTATGGATAGATCTATTAGGGATTGACACTCCCCGTTCGGGTGACTAGCTATCACTGGGAACGAACGCATACCATGTCGAATTTGGGATGTTGCAGGGTTAGCACATCATTCACGGACACCATTGGCATTTATAATTGCATTCATATCCGTTCGAGCCTCGTGTCCCATGAGCTTAGGAAACGTAATTACTTTTATGATGTTTGCATCTGTTGCTTAATCATACACTTGAAAATCTTGCGGTCCTACCATTGTTTTACATAAACCTATGAATTCACCAACTTTATGTTGACGTTTTAAGCATGTTTTTCAGGTCAATAAGGCACGAGGTGCGATGATACATTGGGGGTCAATAATTGAAGAGTCAACACTTAAGATTTGGGGTCTTATTACACTTTGGGGACAATTGTTATAAACCGGAATCTTATCTATTTTGTTGAACATTTGAACCATGATCTTATGTAACAAACAAAGTATTTTGTTAACCAATTATCTTTTTCACACGACACTTTTAGATAAGTCTTCTCTGATCTTGTGCTATTGACCCAATAATGTAACGCCTTCGGATATTCAACATTCCGCTGCATACTCAGATTTGAGGGTGTTACAGATTGGCATCAGAGCCTAGGTTATAGAGAACCAGGTCAAAAGTTTTTGTCTGGACTATAACCACTTTCAAAACTATTTTCACAAATGGGATTTGTGAGGGACATACATGCATTACTTGTTTACGTCTAGAGCATAAATGCTTACATGACATGCATTGCCTTAGCATTAGTAGGGTACTAAGTGCTTACCTGATTAATATACGTGTATATAAATGATATTACGTATATTACTATAAGAGCTTTATTATTAAAGCCTTACAAACATATCTTATCGATTTTTCTTATAAGTAATACTTATGTAAGTTATTTTACTTTTTGCAGTAACCATGTCTTCAGCGACGTCTGATGTTACATACACTTCCGTCTACACCGACTCCGAGCCCGGCAGAGCTTTCTGGGGAGCCGATTATGAGGGGATATCGGAGGGAGGCATACCACGGGTCATCGTACTAGGATACGACGGACTCCCGCTACAGCCAGTAGCCCCACCGTCACCAGATTTTATACTAGGTCCAGAGAATCTACAGATACTACCAGTTCCTCAGGATGAGGATGAGCGCGAACCTATGTTCATACAGGCACATGACCCTAACTATGTGCCGGAGCCTATATATCCCGAGTACATACCATTGGAGGACGACCACGAGTTTCCGGCTGAGGAACAGCCATTACCACCTATTGACTCACCCACTGCTGAGTCACCTGGATACATTACTGAGTCGGATCCCGAGGAGGATCCAGAGGGGTACGAGGATGATGAGGCAGAGGATGGTCCGGTTGACTATCCTATGGACGGGGGAGATGATGGAAATGATGGAGATGATGATGATGACGGCGACTCATCTGGGGATGACGCCAGGGATGGGGATGAGGACGAGGAGGATGAGGACGACGAGGAGGAGGAGGAGCACTTAGCTCCGGCTGACTCTACTACCATCATACCTGCTGGTGAGCCTGTCTTCCCACCTGAGGAGACAGAGCCTATTATACCACCACCCTCCACTGACATTACCATTGGGGCTAGGATTACCATCCGACCCCAGACTTCCATATCCCTTCCACCAGAGGCAGAGGTTGAGAGACTTCTGGCCATGACTACTCCATCACCATCACCACCCATCTCACTATCACCACCCTCTGCAGGGGAGCGCCTTGCTAGGTGCATGGCTCCATCTGCTCATTCACCACCTTTACCACCATCATCTGGGTGTCTAACCCAAACCCAGACTCTCAGGATAGCATCCACCCAGGCTCTCATTGATGCAGTCACTGCCGCATTACCACCACCTCCATTACCACCACTACCACCATCTCTATCCATACCATCACCTGTTGATCGTAGGGATGATATTCCCGAGTCTGAGCAGCCTCCCCGCAAGAGGTTGCATTTGTCCACTATACGCTCCAGATATGAAATCGGAGAGAGTTCCACTGCTAGACCTGTCAGAGGTCAAGGGATAGATTATGGGTTTGTTAGCACGGTAGATGCTGAGGAGAGGCGACAGGGGATTAGAGATGTTGGGTACGGGATTAGGGATACTTGGGTAGATCCAGCAGAGGTAGTTCCAGAGATAGCACCTATGACCGTGGGAGAGGTCAACACTAGGGTTGTAGAGCTTGCTGAGCTCCACGAGAGGGATACACAGGACTTGTATGCCCTATTAGAGGATGCTCAGGAAGGTAGGTCTCGTATATCACAGCGAGTTGATATGAACTCGCAGCGGGTCGATTTACTTATGGGGGATAGGATGACTCTCCAGGAGACCGTATGGATGGTGGAGGAGGAGGCCTATGCTTCCCGCGAGGCTTGGGCTCGTTCGATAGGATTGAGCCAGGCGACTCATCAGGAGCTTCAGACCCATCGTGATCATGTGTATGCACATGAGACCTATCTACAGGCACACCAGACACAGCTACAGCTGCAGAGTACTCTCATTCAGACACAGCACCAGGTACATGAGACTCGCTTTCAGATGCAGCATACTGAGCTAGCAGCACTCCGAGAGACTGATCGTAGGCGCCAGGACCAGATGGTAGAGGCTCTTCGAGTCATCAGAGATATGAGGCGAGAGATGAGCGACATGCAGGCTGAGTTGTTAGCGCTGCGAGAGCAGCGGAGGACAGCTGGACAGTCAGGACCAGAGGCTAGGATTCCAGATCACCAGGAGGGATCTGGGGACGCCGACAGTCACATCTAGTGATTTATGTTATTGTATTTTGCTAGGTCATTGTACAGGCATGTTAAGTATTAGGGGTTCACCCCGCTAGCATAGCCTTAGATCTTTTGTATTGTATTATGTGTATTCAGACGACTATTTCATGTAAAATTTTCAAAGTAATGAATGAAATGGATGTGTCACTTTGTACTATATACCTCTCTTGTGTGGATTATATCATCTATATATTATTATATTCTGTCATATAACCTCATGTTTTGTCTTTTGTGATCTAGACAAATCATGGCACCTACAACCAGAAGAGGACCAAACACTCCAGTCAACGACACCAACCCAAACAACATAACCCCCGAATCCATCCAAGCAATGATCGATCAAGCTCTCTTGCGAAACTCCACCAATGGGGATGGAAGCCACAGTTCGCACGGAGATAACCGAAGAAACGTGCAAACTGCGCGTCCTTGTTTTTACGCTGATTTCATGAAGTGCCAACCTTTGAACTTCAAAGGGGCTGAAGGCGTAGTCGGTTTAACTCGATGGATTGAAAAGATGGAGTCAGTTTTCAATATCAGTGGTTGTGCCGTTGAGAACCAAGTAAAGTTTGCCACCTGCACTCTGCTAGGTGCTGCTCTGACTTGGTGGAATGGTCAGATAAGAACCTTAGGTCCAGAGGCATATGCCATGACTTGGGAAGTACTCAAGAGAAAGATGACGGACAAGTATTGTCCGCAGGGTGAAATCAAGAAACTGGAAATCGAGCTGTGGAACCTAAAAGTCAAGGGAAACGACGTACCAGCGTACACTGAACGTTTCCAAGAGTTAACCTTGATATGTACCAAGTTTGTTGCCAACGAAACTGAGAAAGTTGACAAGTACCTCAGTGGACTTCCTGACAACATTTATGGGAACGTCAAAGCTGCTAAACCCAAGACATTGGATGAGACTATTGAGTTGGCCAATGACTTGATGGATCGAAAACTCCTCACCTATGCTGAAAGGCAATCAGACAACAAAAGGAAGGCTGATGATTCATCCAGAAACAACCATGGACACCAACAGCAACCCTTCAAAAGGCAGAATGTCGCCAGAGCCTACAACATGGGGACAGGCGAAAGGAAGCCATATGGAGGATCTTTGCCCAAGTGCAACAAGTGCCATCTTCACCATAATGGCCCGTGCACCCAAAGATGCCACAAGTGCAACAAGATAGGGCACTTTGCCCGCGATTGCAGGAGTACGGGTAACACAAGTGTTGCTAACACTCAGAAGGGCAATGGGGCAACTCCCAAAGGGAACGGTTGTTTTGAGTGCGGAGCACCAGGACACTTCAAAAGAGATTGTCCAAAACTGAAGAACAAAAATGGAGGAAATGGGAATGCACAAGGATGGGTTTATGCAGTTGGGAATGCAGAAAAGAGGGGAGATGCACCAGGGAACCCTGATGCGAATGTCGTCACGGGTACGTTCCTCTTAAATAACCACTATGCATCTATCTTATTCGACACTGGTGCCGATAGAAGTTTTATATCCACTGCATTTAGTTCCTTGATAAACATCGCCCCAACTTCATTAGAAAATTGTTATGACGTCGAGTTAGCTGATGGAAAATTAGTCGCGATAAACACAATTATACGAGGATGCACCTTAAATTTCTTAGACCATCCGTTCAACATAGATCTAATGCCAGTAGAACTGGGTAGTTTCGACGTCATTATCGGCATGGACTGGTTAAGAAGGTATCACGCGGTGATCGTATGCGATGAGAAACTTGTTCAAGTTCCCTACGGGAATGAAACTTTAACTTTTCGCGGAAACGAAAGTAGCAACGGGAGAGAATCCCGGTTGGCCGTTATCTCATATTCAAAAGCTCAAGAGTACATGGCCAAGGGATGCCAGGTCTTTTTAGCACAAATATCCGCCAAGAAGGAGGAGGACAAGTCGGAAAGGAAACAGATAGAGGACACAGATAGAGGACGTACATGTCGAGTATTTTCCAGAAGTGTTTCCGCCGGGACTTTCCAGGTCTTACTCCAGCTGACGGTGGAATTCAAATCGACTTACTTCAGGAGCCGCTCCCGTAGCTCGAGAACCATAACCGTTGGCCCATCATAAATGAGGAAATTATCAGAACAATTACATGAGCTTTCTGACAAGGGATTCATAGACATAGTTCCGTGCCTTGGGGTAGCCCCAGTCTTATTGTCAAAAAGAAGGACGGTTCGTCAGGCGTGCATCGACTACGCGAGTTAAACAAACTGACAGTAAAGAATCGATTTCCGCTCCCGTGGATCGCGATTTGTTTGATCAACTTCAGGATCCAGTATTTATTCGAAGATAGATCTGAGTCCGGACTATCACCAGCTTAGAGTAGAGAAACAAGACTTTCCAAAGACAGCATTTCGAATCCGGTTTGGCCATTATGAGTTTCAGGTTAAGCATTCGGACTGGAACAAACGCACCTGCGGTTATTCATGGACCTTCCATGGAAATCGAGTGTGCAAGCGCATACTTGGATAAGTTGTAATTGTCTTCATCGATGGACATACTTATTTATTCAAAAGACGAAAGGAGATGCCGAACACCTTAAGCAATCCTGGACTTGCTTAAGAGGAAAAGTTGTACGCAAGTTTTCAAAATGTAAATTTTGGATTCGAAGGTACAATTTCTCGGAACATTGTCATTGATAAGTAGAAGGATTACATGTGGACCCTGGCCAGATAGAGTATATCAAGGATTGGGGATCTCCAAAGGAACCTAAGGAGATCGCAATTCTAGGTCTTGCTGGTTACTATCGAGGTTCATTGAAGGATTTTCTGGTAAGGATTGCTAAGTCAATGACGAAAAATTACTCAGAGGAATTCAAGTTCGACTGGGGAGAAAAGGAAGAACGCTTCCAGTTGATAAAGCGACGCTGTGCCAGTGCCCCATCACTAGCTTTACTGAAGGGAGCGAAGGACTTTGGGTTTACTGTGATGCGTTCACACAAGGTTAGGTGCGAGTTTATGCAGAAGAGAGTTGATTGCCTATGCTTCTGACAGTTAAAAATTCACGAGAAGAACTACACCACAGCTCTGATTTGGAGCTTGGATTCGGTAGTGTTTGCCCTAAAAAATATGGAGACACTATCTTTCGGAACCAAATGCACCGTATTCAGCCGTACCATTAAAAGCCTATCAACACATTTCTCGAATCGAGAAGGAGCTTAACATAAGGCAACGCGTTGGCTTAGAGTTACTGAGGACTCCGATGTGATATTCGTATCATCAGGGAAGGCAAACGTGTGGCTTGATGCGCTTGAGCCGTTAAAGAAGGATTGAGCCATGCGGTGTTCGAGCACTTAGTTTGACAATTGGTTTGGATTCTTCCCAAACGAATATTAGAAGCTCAAATCGAAGCCCAGAAACAGAGAAATATCATATAATGAGACGTAGGAGGTATGATCCAAAGGGATATACCAAAGGAAAGATTGGAACTACGTGCGTGGGACCTATGTTACACAGCAGGAGTTGGATAACTTGCTATGGAGGACTTAGATCCGTTGCATATGCAAAATCCCACAAGTGAAATATTCTATCCATCCCGGTTCGAAAAGATGTACTCAAGATGTGAAGAGTTATTTTGGTGGCCAAACATGAAGGCTGACATCGCCACGGTATGTTAGCTAATGCCTGACATGTGCAAGGTCACGGTCGAACATCAAAGGGCCATCAGGATTGCTAGTACAACAGAAATACCCGCTAGTGGAAGTGGGATAAGATAACAATGGATTTTATCACCACAACTTCCAGGGTCGTCACAGGGTTTTCGACACCATCTGGGTGGATTGAGGATCGATCTTACAAAATCTGCTCACTTTCTACCAATACGGGAGAATGATCCGTTAGGATTAAATTGGCGAGGTTGTACTTGAACAGAAGTGGCAAGACACGGGTACATGCCTCGATTATCTGCGATCGTGATGGAGATTCATTTCGATAGTCTGGAGAATCATTTCATAAAGCTTTGGTTCGGATATTAGCCATTGAGCACTGCGTATCATCAAGAAACCGGACGGTTAGCGAGCGGAGTGAGGACCCATTCATACTCTTCGAGACTGCTACGTGCTTGCGTGATTGATTTTGGCAAGGGCTGGGTTAAGGCATTTTCCATGGCCGAGTTTTCATACAACAACAGTTATTTTGCTAGCATAAAGGCGCCCCTTATGAGGCAGTTGATGGTCGAAAATGACCGATCACCAGTATGCTGGGCCGAGGTTGGTGAAGCCCAACTGACTGGGTCGGAATTAATTCCGGAATAAACAACATGAAATATCGTCCTGATTCAAGCAAAGGGATGCAAGCGGCACAGGGATCGACAAAAAGAGCTTCGTGACTCAGAAGCGGAAAGCGATGGGAGTTCGAAGTTGGATGACAGAGTTATGCTAAGGTCTCACCTTAGAAAGGAGTATTCGTGTATCGGTTGTTTTTTTTTTTTTTTTTTTTTTTTTTTGGTAGCGGTGGGGCATGGCTGAACCCAAGATACGGTCGGACCTTTCAAACTACAGTGTTAGCCATAAGTTGGAAAGGTTGCCTACAGGCTGGAACTTCCTCAAGAGTTTAGCAGAGTTCACCATACTTTTCATGTGTCTAATCTGAAGAAATGTTATGCCGATGAACCATTAGTCATGCCGTTAGAAGGAATTCATGTTGACGATAAGCTCCCTGTTTGTGGAGAGAGCCCGTTGAAATCAATGAAGGGATATCAAACGATTGAGAGCCGAGCCGGATACATGGTTAGGTTCGCTGGAACTCTAGGCGGGGTCCTGAGTTCACCTAGGAACGTGAAGGACTTCGTTCAAACCCAAAATACCCAAACTCTTCACAAAAACGGGCTCTTCATCTACTACAAGTCTTAAGCTTGAGGACAAAGCTCTTTTAAGGGGTGTGAGACTGTTAAATTCTCATTTTCGTGTTAGTGTACGACTTTTTAATATCACTACTTATTTTAGTCGTATACGCGTTTACTTTTATGTTTACTTTTAAGCTAAAACCGCGTTAGGACTAGATAATAATCAATGAATTGGTAACGGTCACCTAATAAATTAGGTTTACATCAACCAAAGTAAGAAATAATTATTTTAAGAATAATTATGTACTTTGTGTATTTTATTTTTATTGGTCACGTAAAAGGGTTACGTTTCGTAATAAAATACATTTAGACGCACCTCAGGAATACCTAGACTCAAACCAATACCCGTATTAAACGCCTAGATACAAAAATTAACAAATGTCTTGCGTTAATATCACTTGGTTTCCGAAATTGGACAAGAAAACCATAAGCAAATCGTCCTTGGTGATACATTAGCTAGCAAAATCTCCCATAGATGATCCTTAAGGTAACAGTACATATGCTTGGTAATTATTTATGTCATAATGGTCCCCTAATGATCCTTGACACATTGGGGAATACCCCATTTCTTTGCTGTTGGGACCCTCCTTGTGCCGCGAAACTTAACTAGAAAAAAAACACAAACTCATAAGATTTTCCCTAATCTAGCAAATCTTGTACATCACCTAGGTATTTAATACTTGTACTTAGTGGTCTAACACAATACCATGTGTAAGTAACTAGAGATCCCTAAAAACCACATATATGGCTCGTTTTATAGTTAGTTTAGAATCTAGGAAATCTAACAAGCTTCACTTTGCCTATAATGATGACTCTACTCTACCACTTAAACTTTTCTTAACTCGTACAACACCTAAACATTCATTCTCTCTTGTGTTCGAGTCTAAACCGCCCAACAAGCATACAAGGAGGTATTACGCAGTTACGGGTTAAAGCAATTTACTTGCCCACTCCTTAAACCTTCTCGAGCTATAGGACCTTTGTAAGTTGTTACAACTCCATTTCCTTTGTATTTTACGGCATTCGTTTATTGTAAATGCCTAGGAGTCTAGTGATGTGCGTTACGACCTATACTAGCTCGAAAAAATGCATGGTTAACTAAAATGAAACGTGTTATGATGCACATTGCTTGTTTCATTTACTTATGTGGGTTAGAAACGTAAACGCTACGCAAAACAAGACTTGATATTCTAAAAATGGACCTACGACATGGGTAATAAGCTTGTCCGCGTGTTTAAGTGAAATCATATACGTAAAAACTATGGTTGTAATCATGACATGAGGGTGTGGGAACATGTATTCGACGTTAATGAGTGTTTGCATGTCACGGGTCATGGTTAGAAAATGCTAGACACCTGAATTTTTATGGGTCTAGACTATTGTCGAGGCATATGTTACACTAATAAACATTCGGGCTTTAATGGCCTCGTAGCTTATTACGTTGTGCCAACGCTGAGCCTTATGGGCCATAATAAAGCCTAAATAGCTTATTATTGAGCTTACGCGGTTAATGAGCTTTAATATCGAAATAAGAACCTTAACTGGACCTTTAGCATGATCCCTTAAGCCAACACGAAACCTAAGGGGACCATTAGCTCATTACAGGTCCACAAATAAGCCATATGCCAGAATAAGCTCCACGGCTTATTCGAGAGCTTAAGCAGCCTATAAGCCTTCTAAGGATCCTCGAAAGGTCATTGGACCCAAAAGGGTTAAGACCGAACCACTAGAATCCTTACCGGGTTACTATCGGGCCCAATAGGCCACGGTGAGCTTATTAGCTTATCGATTTAGCTAAATAAGCACGGACCTCCATAAGTTGCTTATTGGACCTCAATGTACTAACGGACCCTAATGGACCCAACAAGACCCTTTAAAAACCTTACCGGGCCTTAACAAGCCCAAGACCGGCCCAATAGAAATGCTTATTAGCTTAATTAGCTTATTTGGGATAAGCCGAAATAAAAACAGTTTAATTGGGCTTAATACAAGTTGAAAAATGAACTAGTAAGGCTTGGCAACTCTAAGGGGCGTAACGGACCAAGCTATTGGGCTTACGGACCCAATAAGCTCGAAATAAGCTTCAATAAGCTCATCGACCTTATTTTAAGCTTAACAACCCCACATAAACTAGTTAAAGGCTTTCGAACTCCTTTTCTTAAATCAGTTTGGAACATTTTATATAAGTCAAACGGACCTTAAACGGACCCAATAAGGCCGTTAAGTCAATAATAAGCTCGGAATAGACTTATATTTATAAGCCGAAATGGTTTGGTTGGCTTACTTGGACTAAATAAGGCCAAATGCCACTTGTCGGGATTTAATTGGGTTGAAAATGCGATTTTTACAAAGTCGGGGGACTAAAACCGTAAATTCCGAAACCTAAGGGATTGAATTGTCATTTCTTGTATTTCAATAACTCCAGGGACTATTCTTGCAATATTCTGAAACTTAAGGATTTAAGTGTAACTATAAAAACCTAAACTATCTTTTTGTAAACTAAGCGGACAAATGTGTCATTCCGAAACTAAAAGGTTTAAAATATAAAAGTATATATTTATAAACCTAGGGACTAAAGTGGAATAACTAGGAACTTAAGGGTATGTTAGTGAACAAAAGCGAAATAAATAAAACACTTGACAAGTCGGTCGAACATTAAGATATTCGGACATCGAACGGGATTAATAACAAGTTAATAAATAAGTATATTTATTAACAATGATTTCACGTTTATCGAGAACCATCGAAATTATAAATACAATAACCTTGTGCCACATCGCACAAGTGATAACGGTATATATAAACTTAAAATGGAATTTAGTTTATACAATGAGTCGTTAGTTTAAATGTGTAAACTAAGACTTGACCGTACTTACTTAGGTACTTAACGGTGGTCCACTGTCTTTACATGGATATTTATTATCATTCAGAGAAATTACGGGTAAGGTGAAGTTCTAGCCCAAATGTTTTTTACAATTATTTAAATGATATACATCCTTGGGGTGAGAAACATGCTTGGGTTTACAAACTGAAGCAAGTGTACATTTTTATACCATGATTACGTGTTTGGCCTAGTTACCATAACCCATTATTGTCATGTCATGAATGTTAATTAACATAGATGTGATTGGAATTACATTTGTTGGGCGCGGATGTTATGGAAGATCTATTAGGGATTGACAATCCCCGTTCCGGGTGCACTAGCTATCACTGGGATCGATACGCATACCATGTCGAATCTGGGATGTTGCGGGGTTAGCACATCATTCACGGACACCTGTGGGCAAATTCATATTTGCATTCATACATGTCGAACTTCGGTGTCATGAGCTTAGGGAAACGTAATTACTTTTTATGATGTTTGCATTTGTTGCTTAATCATGCACTTGGAAATCTTGCGGTCCTACAATTGATTTACATAAACTATGAATTCACAACATTTATGTTGACGTTTTAAGCATGTTTTTCAGGTCAATAAGGGCACCGAGGTGCAAAGACTACATTGGGATTGTCCCAATAATTTGAAAGAGTCAACACTTAAGATTTGGGGTCTTATTACACTTTGGGGACAATTGTTATAAACCGGAATCTTTAGCTATATTGTTGAACCATTTGAAGCCACGAGCTTATGTAACAAACAACTATTTTGTTAATCCAATGTATCTTTTTCAAACGACACGTTTAGTAGTCGTTCTCAGATCTTGTGCTATTGACCCAATAATGTAACGCCTTCGGATATTCAACATTCCGCTGCATACTCAGATTTGAGGGTGTTACAAACACTAGCAACCTCAACCCGAACAAACGCCCAAAGACAGCAAGGGTGTTTACAACCGGACAAGGTTCTTATGCTGGCAAGTTACCTCACTGCGGAAAGTGTGGACGACACCACACTGACGCATGCCCTCCTGCTTGTTACAACTATGGAAAGGCAGGACATAAGGCCAAAGCTTGCCGAGTCACCTCATCCCGCAACCAACGAGGGACAGGAACCCATGGAGGAAGGGAGTGATGTTACTTGTTTCAGGTCGTTTGTGACTGAAAAAGGAATTACAAGCACAAGTGTCCGAACAATGGAGTCAAGGCTTGGTGGAAACCAATTCGAGGCATACCACAAATCCTCCAGAACATCAAAGGAAAAATCAAGGAAACCTACAGGAAAGTAACAAGCATCAACCAGCACTCAAGGAGGACAACCATAGCACCTAGCAGAGTATACAGCCTATTTGCTGAGCTGCGGTGAAGATAACAACTGTGGGTGAATGGTTCATCTGATAATAATGTCTATGCTTCAGTGCTATTTGATACTGGTGCGGATAGAAGCTTTGTGTCATATGCTTTCAGTAAATATATAGACATCCATCCTACCACCCTAGATACTAATTATAGTGTGGAGCTAGCCACGGAAATTCTACTTACCTTAAACACTCTTTTAAGAGGGTGTGTACTATTAACTTGCAAAATTAACCTGTTCAAAACGACTCTTACTCCTTATAGAACTAGGGAATTTGACGTCATTTTGTCGGAATGGATTGGATGGCCAAACATCGCGTAGAGGTTGTGAGTTTGTAGAAGTACTTTCGTGTTCCATTTGGAAACGATTATGCTAATATTACAAGGCGAAAGGAGCGGAATTAAAAGCGAATCGAGATTTGAAGTCATCTCGAGCATCAGGACACAGAAGTACATCGACCAAGGATGTCAAGTGTTCTTGATTCAAATGATGAAGGAAGAGAAAACCAAAATTCCAGAGAGGCGAATTAAAAGATGTTCTGTTGTAGAGGACTTTCTAGAAGTATTTCCTCAAGATTGCAGAGATACCTCCGACACGCAAGTAGAATTTCACTCGAGTTAATACCCGGAGCTGCACTATGCCCGCGCACCCTATCGTCTTGCGCCTGTAGAATAAAAGAAATCTCGCCGAGTAGCTATATGAACTTTCTGACAAAGGTTTTATAAGACCAGTTCCTCTCTGGGGGTTAGCTCCAATCTTATTTGTCAAAAGAAGATTGGATCTTTCCGAACTTTGTGTATCGATTATGTTAGTTTGAACAAACTATAAGTGAAAATTTGTTATCCTTACCAAGGAGCGATGAACTTATTCGATCAGTTGCAAGGATCCAGCATCTACTCGAAAATTGACTTAAGGTCAGGTTATCATCAGTTAAGGGTTAGAGAAGAAGATATCCCCAAGACTGCTTTCAGAACACGATACGGACACTATGAGTTCCAAGTTATGCCTTTTGGGTTGACCAACGCACCTGCGGTGTTCATGGATTCTGAACGTGTGTGCAGCCATACTTGGATATGTGTTTGTAATTGTGTTCTCGTACGACATTCTCATACACTACATAACGGAAAGAACACGAAAGAACACCTGAAGGGACTATTTAGAATTGTTGAAGAAGCGAAGAATTGTATGCCATATTTTCAAGTGTGATTTTTGGGTCAACACGTTTTAAAAAATTCCTTGGTCACGTGATTGATTAGACACGTGATCGATAGCAGTGGTATTCACGTAGACCCAACTAAGATTGAGGCTGTTAAGAATTGGGCATCTCCAACCACACCTTCAGAAATTCGCCAGTTCTTAGATCTTGCAGGCTACTATAGGAGATTCATCAAAGGATTCTCTAAAATAGCTAAGCCTATGACGGAGCTAACGTAGAAGGATAGAAAGTTTGATTGGGGTGAATAGAAAGAGACGGCTTTCCAACTACTGAAGCAGAAGCTATATGTTGCACCTATTCTGGCACTACCAGAAGGAAGTGACTATTTTGTGGTGTATTATGGTGCATCCATAAAAGGGTTAGGTGTTGTATTGATGCAAAGGATGAAGGTTATTGCATACACTTCTAGGCAACTAAAAATTCACAAGAAGAACTACACCACTCATGCTCTGGAGTTAGGAGCGGTAGTGTTCGTCCTAAAGATCTGGAGACACTATTTGTATGGTACAAAATGTGTGGTGTTCACTGATCATAAAAGCCTACAACATATCTTAAACCAAAAAGAACTCAATATGAGGCAACGCCAATAGATAGAGCTCCTAAGCGATTACGATTGCGAAATTCGTTACCACCCGGGGAAAGCAAATGTTATAGCAGATGCTTTGAGTCGCAAGGAAAGGATCAAACCGTTACGAGTAAGAGCCTTGGTTGTGACCATTGGCTTGGACCTTCCATCACGAATCCTTGAGGCTTAGAGAGAAGTAGTCAAGATTAAGAACATTGAGGCAGAATATATTAGTGGCATGCTAAAGAAGTTAGAAACCCGCGCTGATGGAACATTATGTTTGGATAATAGAAGTTGGCTACCATGTTACGGTGATACAAGATCTTTGATTATGCACGAGTCAAATAAGTCAAAGTATTCTATTCATCCAGGATCCGACAAGATGTACCATGACATGAAGATGTTATATTGGTGGCCGAACATGAAGGCTGATATCGCCACATATGTCGGGAAGTGCCTGACTTATGCTAAGGTTAAGGCTGAACATCAGAGGCCCTCTGGTTTATTGGTCCAACCGGATATACCAGAATGGAAGTGGGAGAAGATAACAATGGATTTCATCACCAAGCTACCCAAAACAGCAGCAGGATTCGATTCAATTTGGGTCATTGTTGATTGTCTTACCAAGTCTGCTCACTTTTTCCAATGAGGGAGACGGATTCGACAGAAAAATTGACGAGGCTATACATGAAGGAGATAGTAGCAAGACATGGAATACCGATGTCAATCATCTCCGATCGTGATAGCCATTTCACTTCGAGAGTTTGGCAATCTTTGCATAAAGCGTTGGGTACGCAGTTGAACCTGAGCACTGCTTATCATCCGCAGACCGATGGTCAGAGTGAGAGGACCATCCAGACATTAGAGGACATGCTAAGAGCTTGCGTTTGGATGAGACTATGATGACCAATGACTTGATGTCAGAAACTTTCCGCACTTACGCGGAAAGGCATCTTACAACAAAAGGAAGCTTGATGATTCATCCAAAAACTACCATGTCACCAACAGCAACCCTTCAAAAGGCAGAATGTCGCCAAAGTCTACAACATAGGGACGGGCGAAAGGAAGCCGTATGGTGGATCCTTGCCCAAGTGCAACAAGTGCCATCTCCACCAAAATGGCCCGTGCACCCAGAGGTGCCACATGTGCAACAAGATAGGGAACTTTGCTCGCTATTGTAGAAGCACTGGCAACGCAAATGTTGCTAACACTCAGAAGGGCAATGGGGCAACTCCTAAGGGAAACGGTTGTTTTGAGTGTGGAGCATCAGGACACTTCAAGAGAGATTGTCCAAAACTGAAGATAAGGATGGAGAAATGGTGAATGCTCAAGGATGGGTTTATGCAGTTGGGAATGCAGAAAAGAGGGGAAATGCACCAGGAAACCCTGATGCGAATGTCGTCACGGGTACGTTCCTCTTAAATAATCACTATGCATCTATCTTATTCGACACTGGTGCCGATAGAAGTTTTATATCCACTGCATTTAGTTCCCTGATAAACATCGCCCCAACTTCACTAGAAAATTGTTATGATGTCGAATTAGCTGATGGAAAATTAGTCAAGATAGACACAATCATACGAGGTTGCACCTTAAATTTCTTAGACCATCCGTTCAACATAGATCTAATGCCAGTAGAATTGGGTAGTTTCGATGTCATTATCGGTATGGACTGGTTACGAAGATGTCACGCTGTGATAGTGTGCGATGAGAAACTCGTTCAAGTTCCCTACGGGAATGAAACTTTGACTTTTTGCGGAAACGAAAGTAGCAACGGGAGAGAATCCCGGTTGACGGTTATCTCATGTTCAAAAGCTCAAGAGTACATGGCCAAGGGATGCCAGGTCTTTTTGGCACAGATATCCGCCAAGAAAGAGGAGGACAAGTCGGAAAGGAAACAGATAGAGGACGTACCAATCGTCCGGGATTTTCCCGAAGTGTTTCCCGAGGACTTGCCCGGTCTTCCTCCAGCTCGACCGGTGGAATTCCAAATCGACTTAGTTCCAGGAGCTGCACCCGTAGCTAGAGCACCATATCGATTGGCCCCATCCGAAATGAAGGAATTATCAGAACAATTACAAGAGCTTTCTGACAAAGGTTTCATAAGGCCTAGTTCCTCGCCTTGGGGAGCCCCGGTCTTATTTGTCAAAAAGAAGGACGGTTCGTTCAGGATGTGCATCGACTACCGCGAGTTAAACAAACTGACAGTAAAGAATCGTTATCCACTCCCGAGGATCGACGATTTGTTTGATCAACTTCAAGGATCCAGTATTTATTCGAAGATAGATCTGAGATCCGGGTATCACCAGCTTAGAGTACGAGAACAAGACATTCCAAAGACGGCATTTCGAACTCGGTACGGTCATTACGAGTTCCAGGTTATGCCATTCGGACTGACAAACGCACCTGCGGTATTCATGGACCTCATGAACCGAGTGTGCAAACCTTACCTGGATAAGTTTGTAATTGTCTTCACGGTTGATATACTTAATTATTCAAAAGACGAAGCAGATAGAGCATGAAGAACCACCTTAAAGCAATTTGGAATGCTTAAGAAATGAGAAGTTGTACGCAAAAGTTTTCAAAATGTGAATTTTGATCCGAAGGTACAATTTCCACGACATGTTCATTGATAGTAGAGGCATACAATGGACCGGCCAGATAGAGTCTACAAAGGATTGGGCATCGTCCAAAGACACCAACGGATGATCCGCCAATTTCTAGGTCTTTGCTGGTTAATTATGCGAAGTTTCATTGAAGGATTATCCGAAGATTGCTAAGTCAATGACAAACTTACTCCAAAAGAAATCAAGTTCGATTGGGGAGAAAAGGAAGAGTACGCTTTCAGTTGAAAAAGCAGAAGCTTGCAGTGCCCTAATTCTGGCTTTACTGAAGGGGAGCAAAGACTTGTGTTATACTATGATGCGTCACACAAAGGGCTTAGGTGCGTGTTAATGGCAGCGAGAATAATGCAGAGAGAGAAAGTGATTGCCTATGCTTCTCGACAGTTAAAAGTTCACGAGAAGAACTACACCACTCATGACTTAGAACTTGGGTCGGTGGTGTTTGCCTTAAAGATATGGAGACACTATCTATACGGAACCAGATGCACCGTGTTCACCGACCATAAGAGCCTACAACACATCCTCGATCAGAAGGAGCTTAACATGAGACAACGCCGTTGGCTGGAACTACTGAGTGACTACGATTATGATATTCATTATCATCTAGGGAAAGCAAACGTAGTGGCCGATGCGCTGAGCCGCAAGGAACGGATTAAGCCACTGCGGGTTCGAGCCTTAGTTATGACAATTGGCTTGGATCTTCCCAAACGAATATTAGAAGCTCAGATCGAAGCCCAGAAACCAGAGAATCTCGTGAATGAAGATGTAGGCGGCATAATCCGAAGGGATATACCCAAGGAGAGATTGGAACCGCGTGCCGATGGAACACTATGTTTACACAGCAAGAATTGGATACCTTGCTATGGAGACTTAAGATCCGTGATCTTGCACGAATCTCACAAGTCGAAATATTCTATCCATCCCAGTTCTGAAAAGATGTACCAAGATGTGAAGAAATTATATTGGTGGCCAAACATGAAGGCTGACATCGCCACGTATGTTAGCAAATGCCTGACATGTGCAAGGGTCAAGGCCGAACATCAAAGGCCATCAGGATTGCTAGTACAACCAGAAATACCCGAGTGGAAGTGGGATAATATAACAATGGATTTTATCACCAAACTTCCTAGGTCGTCACAAGGTTTCGACACCATCTGGGTGATTGTGGATCGACTTACAAAATCTGCTCACTTCTTGCCAATACGGGAGAATGATCCGTTGGATAAGTTGGCAAGGTTGTACTTGAACAGGATAGTGGCAAGACACGGGATACCTGCCTCAATTATCTGTGATCGTGATGGGAGATTCACTTCAAATTTCTGGAGATCATTTCAAAAAGCTTTGGGTACGGATATTAGCATGAGCACTGCGTATCATCCAGAAACTGACGGCCAGAGCGAGAGAACCATTCAAACTCTCGAGGACATGCTACGTGCTTGCGTGATCGATTTTGGCAAAGGCTGGGTTAAGCATTTGCCATTGGCCGAGTTTTCATATAACAACAGTTATCACGCTAGCATAAAGGCCGCCCCTTATGAGGCACTGTATGGTCGAAAATGCCGATCACCAGTATGCTGGGCCGAGGTTGGGGAAGCCCAACTGACTGGTCCAGAATTAATCCAAGAAACAACAGAAAAGATCGTCCTGATCAAGCAAAGGATGCAAGCGGCACAGGATCGACAAAAGAGCTACGCCGATCGGAAGCGAAAGCCGATGGAGTTCGAAGTTGGAGACAGAGTTATGCTCAAGGTCTCACCTTGGAAAGGAGTCGTACGGTTCGGTAAGCGGGGCAAGCTGAACCCGAGGTACGTCGGACCTTTCAAAGTATTAGCAAAAGTTGGAAAGGTTGCCTACAGGCTGGAACTTCCTCAAGAGTTGAGCAGAGTTCACCACACTTTCCATGTATCAAATCTGAAGAAATGTTATGCCGATGAACCATTAGTCATGCCGTTAGAAGGAATTCATGTTGACGATAAGCTCCAGTTTGTGGAAGAGCCCGTTGAAATCATGGAACGGGAGATCAAACGATTGAAGCGGAGCCGGATACCACTGGTTAAGGTTCGCTGGAACTCTAGGCGGGGCCCTGAGTTCACCTGGGAACGCGAAGATTCGTTCAAACAAAAATACCCACAACTCTTCACAAACCGGGCTTCGTCATCTACTACAAGGTCTTAAGCTTTGAGGACAAAGCTCTTTTAACGGGTGGAGACTGTAACATTTCTCATTTTCGTGTCATTGTACGACTATGTTAATGATCACTATTTATTTTAGTCCGATACGCGTTTACTTTTAATGTTTACTTTTAAAGATAAGCCGCGTAGACTAGAAATAATCAATAAATGTAAACGGTCACCAAATAAATTAAGGTTTACATCAAACAAGTAAGGAATAATTATTTTAAGAATAATTATTGTACTTTGAGTATTTTATTTTTATTGGTCACGTAAAAGGGTTACGTTTCGCGATAAAATACATTTGTACGCACCCCGGAAATACCTAGACTCACCTAGACTCAAACCAATACCCACTTTGGAAGCCTAAACACAAAACTTAATCAAGTCTTGTGTTTATATCACTTGGAACCCGAAATTGAGCAAGTGACTTGTACAAAAATCGTCCTTGGTGAATTTCTTACTAGTAAATCTTACTAATGATCCTTAAAAGGTACATGTACTTAGGCTAGGTAATTAAATCTTGTCCTAATGGTTCCCTAATGAGCTATAACACAATGGGTAATAACCACTTTGCTTCTCTTGCCCTCCTTGTGCCGCGAACCAACAAGAAAGAACACAAACCCAAGAGATTTGCTAGCTAAGCAAATCTTGTACATCTCCTAAGTCATTAAAACTTGTACTAGAGTGGTTTAGCATAAAACCATGAGTAATCAACTAGAAATCCTAAAAACCGCCCCCTCTAGCTCGGTTTAGTTGTTTTTTCGTGACTAGGAAAGTTAACAAGGTCTAGTGCTTATAAATACACCTCCACAACCCACATAATACCTTTCCACAAACCCTTAAACTCTCTCAAGCCAAGAACCACTTTGTTTTCCCTCTATACTATCGGGTTACAAGTAAACAAACCAAACGCGACACACTTTGGTCACTAAGGACTTAGGGAAAACCTCTAAAGTCACGTACAAGGTTGTTAAGAAGGGTGCGCGAGCTAAGGGTCGGGTATACCAAGCTTTGGAGTTTAACATTATACACGGTTGGGTGTAACGAATCGGGTTTTGTGTCACAATTCGCAAACAAGACACTAGGACCATTGTAAGTTACTCTATGTCCCCTACGTGGTCTATCGTTTAAGTATAACGTGGTGTTAAGAAACGTGGAAAGCTAACGCAAAACAATACCTTGTATTTAAAAACGTACACGACATGGGTAACGAGCTTTGTTCGTAAATTTAAAGAGAAACTATGCGTAAACCATTATGGTAAACACGACATAAGGGTGTGGGAACATGTAGTCGACGCTAATAAACGTTTGCATGTCACAAGTCACGATTAGACAATGTTAAACGCTTTCGTTTTGGTATTAGACGTTTAAACGGCAACCATAATTCACGAATAAACCGTTCGAACCACTTAGAGGGATACGCAACCAACGCAAGCCCTATTGCAAGGCCATAAGCAACGATAAGCTCCACAGCTTTTTGATGCTTATGCACAGCATAATGAGATTTGTATAGGCTTAAAAATGCATAGGCGAACCTTTCGTATTTCTTTTAAGACCAAACGGACCCTTAATGGGCCTCCTAGCCCATTTACGAGCCCTAACAAGCAAATAAGCTCACAATAAGCTCGAGTAGCTTATTGGTGACCTTATGAGGGCTTAATCGGCTTAACAAACCCAAATGATGCCAATGGGCCGAGCCCCGACCCCTAGAACCTTACCGGGTCACTATCGAGCCTAATAGGCCCAAACCGTGTGCTTATTAGCTTATCGGATAAGCTAAATTAAGCACCACCGGGCCTTCCAAGTGCTTTTGACATTAGATATAACTTAACGGACCCTAATGGACCCAACGAAAAACTTTCAAACCTTACCGAGCCTTAACGGGCCCAAGACCGGCCCAACAAAGGTTCTAAATAGCTTATTCAGCTTATTTGGAATAAGCTGAAAAGGAAACAGTTAATTCGGCTGAAATACAAGTTGGAAAAGCATTAGGAGAAGTCTAAAACCTTAAATACCCTTATCGGGCCTCAACCGGCCCAAACTCAAAAGCTTATTAGCTTATTTTAAATAAGCTAAACACGGGACAGAAAAAGCTAAGTTGAAACAAATGAGAAATAAGCTAAAATGCCTAAGAAACCATTTAGTTTCTATCCGGGTTAAGCTATTGGGCCCGTAAGCCCAATAAGCTCTAAATAAGCTTCAATAAGCTCTGACGAGCTTATTATAAGCTTAAACCAAATCGCGCGAACTTATTGTGGGAATTAGACTTAAAATTCTATAACGGACCTTTAATAAGCCAAACGGACCTTAACGGGCCCAATAAGGCCCGTTAAGCCAAAATAAGCTCGATGAGCTTATTTTTCCACCGAAACTCTTTTTGTAAACTTAAACGAGCTTAATAAAGAAAACGCCACTTGTTGGGATGGATTCGGAGTTAAAATGGAATTTTTGCAAAGCCGGGGACTAAAACCGTAAAATGCCGAAACCTAAGGGACTATATTGTCATACCTTTGTATTTTCCTAGAACTCAGGGACCGATGTTGTAATAAACGAAAAGTGTAAGATTAAAAAACTCATACTTTCGTAAACTATAAAACCATAAGGACCGAAGTTGTAAATTTCGTAAATTAAAGGACAAATTATGACTTTCTCGCAACTAGAAGGTTTAAAAGTATGAATGTTATTTCTTTATAAACCTAAGGACTAAACGGTAACAACTAAAAGCCCACGGGTACGTTGTGAAACAAAAGTGAAACATTTAACACGTCGGTCGAACGATAAGGTATTCGGACAACGAACGATTTAATAACAAACTAATAAATAAAGTATATTTATTAATAATGTTTTTCACGTTTCTCGAGAACCATCGAAACTATAAATACAATGATCTTGTGTGTCACCACACAAGTGATAACGGTATATATATATATATAAACTTAAAATGGGATTTAGTTTATACAATGAGTCGTTAGTTTAAATGTGTAAACTAAGACTTGACCGTATCCTCTTTACTAGGTACTTACGTGTGATTCTATGCTTACCTGGATACCTGTTATCAATTCTGAGAACTACCGGCTTATGTGAGTTCATAGCCCCATGCTTTTACTAATTATTTAAATGATTTACATCCTTGGGGTGAGAACATGCTTTGTTTTACAAACTGGACGCAAGTGTACTTTTATGCCATGATTACATGTTTGCCTAAGTTACCATAACCCCTTTATGTCCATGATCATGAACTGTTAATTGCATAGATGTAGTTGGGAATTACATTGTGCGGGCGCGAATGTTATGGATAGATCTATTAGGGATTGACACTCCCCGTTCGGGTGACTAGCTATCACTGGGAACGAACGCATATCATGTCGAATTTGGGATGTTGCAGGGTTAGCACATCATTCACGGACACCAGTTGGCAATTTATAATTGCATTCATATACGTCGAGCCTCGGTGTCATGAGCTTAGGAAACGTAATTACTTTTTATGATGTTTGCATCTGTTGCTTAATCATACACTTGGAAATCTTGCGGTCCTACCATTGATTTACATAAACCTATGAATTCACCAACTTTATGTTGACGTTTTAAGCATGTTTTTCAGGTCAATAAGGCACGAGGTGCGTCGATACATTGGGAGTCAATAATTGAAGAGTCAACACTTAAGATTTGGGGTCTTATTACACTTTGGGGACAATTGTTATAAACCGGAATCTTTATCTATTTTGTTGAACCATTTGAAGCCATGAGCTTATGTAACAAACAAGTATTTTGTTAATCCAATGTATCTTTTCCAAACGACACGTTTAGTAGTCGTTCTCTGATCTTGTGCTATTGACCCATAATGTAACGCCTTCGGATATTCAACATTCCGCTGCATACTCAGATTTGAGGAGGTGATACGATTTGGTCATCAGAGCCTAGGTTATAGAGAACCAGGTCAAAAGTTTTTGTCTGGACTATAACCACTTTCAAAACTATTTTCACAAATGGGATTTGTGAGGGACATACATGCATTACTTGTTTACGTCTAGAGCATATATGCTTACATGACATGCATTGCCTTAGCATTAGTAGGGTACTAAGTGCTTACCTGATTAATATACGTACGTGTATATAAATTGATATTACGTATATTACTATAAGAGCTTTATTATTAAAGCCTTACAAACATATCTTATCGATTTTTCTTATAAGTAATACTTATGTAAGTTATTTTACTTTTTGCAGTAACCATGTCTTCAGCGACGTCTGATGTTACATACACTTCCGTCTACACCGACTCCGAGCCCGGCAGAGCTTTCTGGGGAGCCGATTATGAGGGGATATCGGAGGGAGGCATACCACGGGTCATCGTACTAGGATACGACGGACTCCCGCTACAGCCAGTAGCCCCACCGTCACCAGATTTTATACTAGGTCCAGAGAATCTACAGATACTACCAGTTCCTCAGGATGAGGATGAGCGCGAACCTATGTTCATACAGGCACATGACCCTAACTATGTGTCGGAGCCTATATATCCCGAGTACATACCATTAGAGGACGACCATGAGTTTCCGGCTGAGGAACAGCCATTACCACCTATTGATTCACCCACTGCTGAGTCACCTGGATACATTACTGAGTCGGATCCCGAGGAGGATCCAGAGGAGTACGAGGATGATGAGGCAGAGGATGGTCCGGTTGACTATCCTATGGACGGGGGAGATGATGGAAATGATGGAGATGATGATGATGACGGCGACTCATCTGGGGATGACGCCAGGGATGGGGATGAGGACGAGGAGGATGAGGACGAGGAGGATGAGGAGGAGCACTTAGCTCCGGCCGACTCTACTACCATCATACCTGTTGATGAGCCTGTTTCCCCACCTGAGGGAACAGAGCCTATTGTACCACCACCCTCCACTGACATTACCATTGGGGCTAGGATTACCATCCGACCCCAGACTTCCATATCCCTTCCACCAGAGGCAGAGGTTGAGAGACTTCTGGCCATGACTACTCCATCACCATCACCACCCATCTCACTATCACCACCTTCTGCAGGGGAGCGCCTTGCTAGGTGCATGGCTCCATCTGCTCACTCACCACCTTTACCACCATCATCTGGGTGTCTAACCCAAATCCAGACACTCAGGATAGCATCCACCCAAGCTCTCATTGAGGCAGTTACTGCCGCATTACCACCACCCCCATTACCACCACTACCACCATCCCTACCCACACCATCACCTGTTGATCGTAGGGATGATATTCCCGAGTCTGAGCAGCCTCCCCGCAAGAGGTTGCATTTGTCCACTATACGCTCCAGATATGAGATCGGGGAGAGTTCCACTGCTAGACCTGTCAGAGGTCAAGGGATAGACTATGGGTTTGTCAGCACGGTAGATGCTGAGGAGAGACGACAGGGGATTAGAGATGTTGGGTACGGGATTAGGGATACTTGGGTAGATCCGGCAGAGGCAGTTCCAGAGATAGCACCTATGACCGTGGGAGAGGTCAACACTAGGGTTGTAGAGCTTGCTGAGCTCCACGAGAGGGATACACAGGACTTGTATGCCCTACTAGAGGATGCTCAGGATGGTAGGTCTCGTATATCACAGCGAGTTGATATGAACTCGCAGCGGGTCGATTTACTTATGGGGGATAGGATGACTCTCCAGGAGACCGTATGGATGGTGGAGGAGGAGGCCTATGCTTCCCGCGAGGCTTGGGCTCGTTCGATAGGATTGAGCCAGGCGACTCATCAGGAGCTTCAGACCCATCGTGATCATGTGTATGCACATGAGACCTATCTACAGGCACACCAGACACAGCTACAGCTGCAGAGTACTCTCATTCAGACACAGCACCAGGTACACGAGACTCGCTTTCATATGCAGCAGACTGAGTTGACAGCACTTCGAGAGACTGATCGTAGGCGTCAGGAACAGATGGTAGAGACTCTCCGAGTCATCAGAGATATGAGGCGAGAGATGAGCGACATGCAGGCTGAGTTGTTAGCGCTGCGAGAGCAGCGGAGGACAGCTGGACAGTCGGGACCAGAGGCTAGGATTCCAGATCACCAGGAGGCTTCTGGGGACGCCGACAGTCACATCTAGTGATTTATGTTATTGTATTTTGCTAGGTCATTGTACAGGCATGTTAAGTATTAGGGGTTTTCCCCGCTAGCATAGCCTTAGATCTTTTGTATTGTATTATGTGTATATTCAGACGACTATTTCATGTAAAACTTTCAAAGTTATGAATGAAATGGATGTGTTACTTTGTACCATATACCTCTCTTGTATTGATTATCTCATCTATGTATTATTATATTCTGTCATATAACCTCATGTTTTGTCTTTTGTGATTTAGACAAATCATGGCACCTACAACCAGAAGAGGACCAAACACTCCAGTCAACGACACCAACCCAAACAACATAACCCCCGAATCCATCCAAGCAATGATCGATCAAGCTCTCTTGCGAAACTCCACCAATGGGGATGGAAGCCACAGTTCGCACGGAGATAACCGAAGAAACGTGCAAACTGCGCGTCCTTGTTTTTACGCTGATTTCATGAAGTGCCAACCTTTGAACTTCAAAGGGGCTGAAGGCGTAGTCGGTTTAACCCGATGGATTGAAAAGATGGAGTCAGTTTTCAATATCAGTGGTTGTGCCGTTGAGAACCAAGTAAAGTTTGCCACCTGCACTCTGTTAGGTGCTGCTCTGACTTGGTGGAATGGTCAGATAAGAACCTTAGGTCCAGAGGCATATGCCATGACTTGGGAAGTACTCAAGAGAAAGATGACGGACAAGTATTTGTCGCAGGGTGGAAATCAAGAAAACTGGAAATCGAACTGTGGGGAAACCTAAAGTCAAGGGAAAACGACGTACCAGCGTACCGAACGTTTCCAGGAGTAACCTTGCTAGTACAAGTTTGTTGCCATACGAAACTGAGAAAGTTGACAAGTACCTCGTGGACTTATGACCAATCATTTATGGGAACGTCAAAGCTGCTAAACCCAAGACATTGGATGAAACTATTGAGTTGGCCAATGACTTGATGGACCGAAAACTTCTCACCTATGCTGAAAGGCAATCGGACAACAAAAGGAAGGCTGATGATTCATCCAGAAACAACCATGGACACCAACAACAACCCTTCAAAAGGCAGAATGTCGCCAGAGCCTATAACATGGGGACAGGCGAAAGGAAGCCATATGGAGGATCTTTGCCCAAGTGCAACAAGTGCCATCTTCACCATAATGGCCCGTGCACTCAAAGGTGTCACAAGTGCAACAAGATAGGGCACTTTGCTCGCGATTGCAGGAGTACTGGTAACACCAATGTTGCTAACACTCAGAAGGGCAATGGGGCAACTCCCAAAGGGAACGGTTGTTTTGAGTGCGGAGCACCAGGACACTTCAAAAGAGATTGTCCAAAACTGAAGAACAAAAATGGAGGAAATGGGAATGCACAAGGATGGGTTTATGCAGTTGGGAATGCAGAAAAGAGGGGAGATGCACCAGGGAACCCTGATGCGAACGTCGTCACGGGTACGTTCCTCTTAAATAACCACTATGCATCTATCTTATTCGACACTGGTGCCGATAGAAGTTTTATATCCACTGCATTTAGTTCCTTGATAAACATCGCCCCAACTTCATTAGAAAATTGTTATGACGTCGAATTAGCGATGGGATACTAGTCAAGATAGACAAATTATACGAGGTTGCACCTTAATTTTCTATAGCCATCCGTTCAAACATAGATCTAATGCCAGTAGAACTGGGTAGTTTCGACGTCATCATCGGCATGGACTGGTTAAGAAGGTATCACTCGGTGATCGTATGCGATGAGAAATTTGTTCAAGTTCCCTACGGGAATGAAACTTTAACTTTTCGCAGAAACGAAAGTGGCAATGGGAGTGAATCCCGGTTGACCGTTATCTCATATTCAAAAGCTCAAGAGTACGTGGCCAAGGGATGCCAAGATCTTTTTAGCACAAATTCCGCAAGAAGGAGGAGGAAAAAGTCGGAAGGGAATCAGGATAGAGGACGTTACCAATCGTCCGGATTTTCAGAGTGTTTCCGAGGACTTGCCAGGTCTTCCTCACAACTGACCGGTGGAATTCAGACTCGATTAATCCCAAGAGCTGCACCCGTTAGCCGAGCACCATATCGATTGGCCCCATCCGAAATGGAAGGAATTATCAGAACAAAACTACAGGAGCTTTCTGACAAAGGTTTCATAGGCCTTGTTCCTCACCTTGGGTGCCCGGTATTTATTGTCAAAAGAAGGACGGTTCATTCAGATGAGCATCGACTTACCGCGAGTTAAACAAATGACAGTAAAGAATCGTTATCCACCTTCCCGTGAATCGCGAAATTTTGTTCGATCAACTTCAAGGATTTCCAGCATTTATTCGAGATAGATCTGGATCCGGGTATACCAATCTTAGAGTACGAGATCAGTCGTTCCAAAGACGGCATTCGACTCGGTTAAGGTCATTACGAGTTCCAGGTTATTGCCATTCGGGACTGACAAATAACGCACCTGGCGGTATTTTAATGGACTCATGACGAGTGTGCAAAACCTTACTGGATAAGTTCGTTAATTGTCTTCATCGATGACATTACTTTATTTATTTTCAAAGAACGAAAGGAGAAGCATGAAGAAAAACCTTAACAGCAATTTTGGAATTGCTCAAGAAGGAGAAGTTGTACGCAAAGTTTTCAAAATGTGAATTTTGGATTCCGAAGGTACAATTCCTCGGACATGTCATTGATAGTAGAGGTATACATGTGGACCCGGCCAAGATAGAGTCTATCAAGGATTGGGCATCTCCAAAGACACCAACGGAGATCCGCCAATTTCTAGGTCTTGCTGGTTACTATCGAAGGTTCATTGAAGGATTTTCGAAGATTGCTAAGTCAATGACGAAACTTACTCAGAAAGGAATCAAGTTTGATTGGGGAGAAAAGGAAGAGAACGCTTTCCAATTGATAAAGCAGAAGTTGTGCAGTGCCCCAATTCTGGCTTTACCTGAAGGGAGCGAAGACTTTGTGGTATACTGTGATGCGTCACACAAAGGCTTAGGTGCGGTGTTAATGCAGAGAGAGAAGGTAATTGCCTATGCCTCTCGACAGTTAAAAGTTCACGAGAAGAACTACACCACTCACGATTTGGAACTTGGATGTAGTGTTTGCCTAAATATGGAGTCACTATCTTACGGAACCAGATGCACTCGTTATTCACCGACCATAAAAGCCTACAACACATACTCGATCAGAAGGAGCTTAACATGAGGCAACGCCGTTGGCTAGAATTACTGAGTGACTACGATTGTGACATTCGTTACCATCCAGGGAAAGCAAACGTAGTGGCCGACGCGCTGAGCCGTAAAGAACGGATTGAACCATTGCGGGTTCGAGCTTTGGTTATGACAATTGGTTTGGATCTTCCCAAACGGATATTAGAAGCTCAGATCGAAGCCCAGAAACCAGAGAATATTGTAAACGAAGACGTAGGAGGTATGATCGAAGGGATATACCCAAGGTAAGGATTGAACGCGTGCCGATGGAACTCTATGCTTATACGGCAGGAGTTGGGTACCTTGCTATGGAGACTTAAGATCCGTGATTATGCACGAATCCCACAAGTCGAAATATTCTATCCATCCCGGTTCAGAAAAGATGTACCAAGATGTGAAGAAATTATTTTGGTGGCCAAACATGAAGGCTGACATCGCCACGTATGTTAGCAAATGCCTGACATGTGCAAGAGTCAAGGCCGAACATCAAAGGCCATCAGGTTGCTAGATTACAAACCAGAAATACCCGAGTGGAAGTGGGATAATATAACAATGGACTTTATCACTAAACTTCCTAGGTCGTCACAAGGTTTTGACACCATCTGGGTGATTGTGGATCGACTTACAAAATCTGCTCACTTCTTGCCAATACGGGAGAATGATCCGTTGGATAAGTTGGCGAGGTTGTACTTGAACAGGATAGTGGCAAGACACGGAATACCTGCCTCAATTATCTGTGATCGTGATGGAAGATTCACTTCGAATTTCTGGAGATCATTTCAAAAAGCTTTGGGTACGGATATTAGTATGAGCACTGCGTATCATCCAGAAACTGACGGCCAGAGCGAGAGAACCATCCAAACTCTCGAAGACATGCTACGTGCTTGCGTGATTGATTTCGGCAAGGGCTGGGTTAAGCATTTGCCATTGGCCGAGTTTTCATATAACAACAGTTATCACGCTAGCATAAAGGCCGCCCCTTATGAGGCACTGTATGGTCGAAAATGCCGATCACCAGTGTGCTGGGCCGAGGTTGGGGAAGCCCAATTGACTGGCCCGGAATTAATCCAACAAACAACAGAAAAGATCGTCGTGATCAAGCAAAGGATGCAAGCGGCTCAGGATCGACAAAAGAGTTACGCTGATCGAGGGAAGCCGGAAAACCGATGGAGTTCGAAGTTGGAGACAGAGTTATGCTCAAGGTCTCACCCTGGAAAGGAGTCGTGCGGTTCGGTAAGCGGGGCAAGCTGAACCCGAGGTACGTCGGACCTTTCAAAGTATTAGCAAAGGTTGGAAAGGTTGCCTACAGGCTGGAACTTCCTCAAGAGTTGAGCAGAGTTCACCACACTTTCCATGTATCAAATCTGAAGAAATGTTATGCCGATGAACCATTAGTCATGCCGTTAGAAGGAATTCATGTTGACGATAAGCTCCAGTTTGTGGAAGAGCCCGTTGAAATCATGGAACGGGAGATCAAACGATTGAAGCGGGAGAGGATACCAAATGGTTAAGGTTTTCGTGGAACTCTGGCGGGGCCCTGTGTTCACCTAGGGAACGCGAAGATTCGTTCAAACAAATATACCCACAACTTTTCCAAATACGGGCTTCGTCATCTACTACAAGGTCTTAAGCTTTGAGGACAAAGCTCTTTTAACGGGTGGAGACTGTAACATTTCTCATTTTCGTGTCATTGTACGACTATGTTAATGATCACTATTTATTTTAGTCCGATACGCGTTTACTTTTAATGTTTACTTTTAAAGATAAGCCGCGTAGACTAGAAATAATCAATAAATGTAAACGGTCACCAAATAAATTAAGGTTTACATCAAACAAGTAAGGAATAATTATTTTGAGAATAATTATGTACTTCGAGTATTTTTATTTTTATTGGTCACGTAAAAGGGTTACGTTTCGCGATAAAAATTCATTGACCGCACCCGGAAATTACCCTAGACATACCTAGACTCAAACCAATACCCACTTTGGAAGCCTAAACACAAAACTTAATCAAGTCTTGTGTTTATATCACTTGGAACCCGAAATTGAGCAAGTGACTTGTACAAAAATCGTCCTTGGTGAATTTCTTACTAGTAAATCTTACTAATGATCCTTAAAAGGTACATGTACTTAGGCTAGGTAATTAAATCTTGTCCTAATGGTTCCCTAATGAACTATAACACAATGGGTAATAACCACTTTGCTTCTCTTGCCCTCCTTGTGCCGCGAACCAACAAGAAAGAACACAAACCCAAGAGATTTGCTAGCTAAGCAAATCTTGTACATCCTTAGCTCATTAATACTTGTACTTAAGTGGTTTAGCCCCAAACCATGAGTGGCTAACTAAGGATACTCGAAAACCACTCCCTAAGGGCACGGTTTGGTTTTGTGTGGACTAAGAAATGTGACTAAGCTCACTTGCCTATAAAACATGCTCCTACACATACACTTAGACCTTTCTTAAACTTACAAACACTTAAACACTCACTACCTCTCTTGTTCGGGTTATATAAACCGCAACCAAGCATACTCACGTTTCCATTTCGAACCAACAAGTAACCACAAGGGTTATTCGAGCTAGGGTTGGTTGGTTCTATCGTGTACACCATTTGAACTTAGCTATTCTACGCGTACAAGTCTCACGCCAATCCCAGCGTCAAGAAAAGCTAGGGACCTTTGTATGTCTAAACCGATCCTACTTATGCATTAATATTAAGACTAGTTATTATGTCGCATATATGTATAAAGGGTGCGTGCCTAGTATGGCGTATGACTTCATTTGTGTGGGCAAGGCTCGTAACACATGTGCAATGAGGGTGAGGGACAAACTAGTGACTTCAACATGAACAATAACCCTAGGCACGAAAATATAAGAAATCTATACGTAAACTTTCATAGAAAACGTAACAACTTGGCTTGGGTACGTGTATACAAGGTTAAGGAACGTTTGCATGTCACAAGTCACGATTAGACAATGTTAAACACTTTCGTTTTGGTATTAGACGTTTAAACGGCAACCATAATTCACGAATAAACCGTCCGAACCCTTAGCGGGCTACGCAACCCAACGCAAGCCCAATGCAAGGCCCATAAGCCACGATAAGCTCCCACAGCTTATTCGTGTGCTTATGCACAGCTTAATGAGCTTAGTATAGGCATAACAACATAAGTGAACCTTTCGTATTTCTTTTAAGACCAAACGGACCCTTAATGGGCCTCCTAGCCCATTTACGAGCCCTAACAAGCAAATAAGCTCACAATAAGCTCGAGTAGCTTATTGGTGACCTTATGAGGGCTTAATCGGCTTAACAAACCCAAATGATGCCAATGGGCCGAGCCCCGACCCCTAGAACCTTACCGGGTCACTATCGAGCCCAATAGGCCCAAACCGTGTGCTTATTAGCTTATCGGATAAGCTAAATAAGCACACCGGCCTTCCAAGTGCTTATTAGACATAAATATACTTAACGGACCCTAATGGACCCAACGAAAAACTTTCAAACCTTACCGAGCCTTAACGGGCCCAAGACCGGCCCAACAAAGGTTCTAAATAGCTTATTCAGCTTATTTGGAATAAGCTGAAAAGGAAACAGTTAATTCGGCTGAAATACAAGTTGGAAAAGCATTAGGAGAAGTCTAAAACCTTAAATACCCTTATCGGGCCTCAACCGGCCCAAACCGGCCCAAACTCAAAAGCTTATTAGCTTATTTTAAATAAGCTAAACACGGGACAGAAAAAGCTAAGTTGAAACAAATGAGAAATAAGCTAAAATGCCTAAGAAACCATTTAGTTTCTATCCGGGTTAAGCTATTGGGCCCGTAAGCCCAATAAGCTCTAAATAAGCTTCAATAAGCTCGACGAGCTTATTATAAGCTAAACCAACTCACGCGAACTTATTGTGGGCATCTAGACTTATAAAATCTATAACGGACCTTTAATAAGCCAAACGGACCTTAACGGGCCCAATAAGGCCCGTTAAGCCAAAATAAGCTCGATGAGCTTATTTTTCCACCGAAACTCTTTTTGTAAACTTAAACGAGCTTAATAAAGAAAACGCCACTTGTTGGGATGGATTCGGAGTTAAAATGGAATTTTTGCAAAGCCGGGGACTAAAACCGTAAAATGCCGAAACCTAAGGGACTTAATTTGTCATACCTTGTATTCCTATAACTCCAGGGACTGATATTGTAATAAACGAAAAGTGTAAGATTAAAACTCATTACTTTTCGTAAACTATAAAACCATAAGGACCGAAGTTGTAAATTTCGTAAATTAAAGGACAAATTATGACTTTCTCGCAACTAGAAGGTTTAAAAGTATGAATGTTATTTCTTTATAAACCTAAGGGCTAAACGGTAACAACTAAAAGCCCACGGGTACGTTGTGAAACAAAAGTGAAACATTTAAACACGTCGGTCGAACGATAAGGTATTCGGGCAACGAACGATTTAATAACAAACTAATAAATAAAGTATATTTATTAATAATGTTTTTCACGTTTCTCGAGAACCATCGAAACTATAAATACAATGATCTTGTGTGTCACCACACAAGTGATAACGGTATATATATATATAAACTTAAAATGGGATTTAGTTTATACAATGAGTCGTTAGTTTAAATGTGTAAACTAAGACTTGACCGTACTTACTTAGGTACTTAACGGTGTGATTCACTGCTTACCTGGATACTTGTTATCATTCAGAGAACTACCGGCTAAGGTGAGTTCATAGCCCCATGCTTTACAATTATTTAAATGATTTACATCCTTGGGGTGATAACATGCTTTGTTTTACAAACTGGACGCAAGTGTACATTTTATGCCATGATTACGTGTTTGCCTAAGTTACCATAACCCCTTTATGTCCATGATCATGAACTGTTAATTGCATAGATGTGATTGGGAATTACATTGTGCGGGCGCGAATGTTATGGATAGATCTATTAGGGATTGACGATCCCCGTTCGGGTGACTAGCTATCACTGGGAACGAACGCATACCATGTCGAATCTGGGATGTTGCAGGGTTAGCACATCATTCACGGACACCTGTTGGCAAATTTATATTTGCATTCATACATGTCTAGCTTCGGTGTCATGAGCTTAGGAAACGTAATTACTTTTTATGATGTTTGCATTTGTTGCTTAATCATGCACTTGGAAATCTTGCGGTCCTACAATTGATTTACATAAACCTATGAATTCACCAACTTTATGTTGACGTTTTAAGCATGTTTTTCAGGTCAATAAGGCACGAGGTGCGATGATACATTGGGAGTCAATAAATGAAGAGTCAACACTTAAGATTTGGGGTCTTATTACACTTTGGGGACAATTGTTATAAACCGGAATCTTTATCTATTAATGTTGAACTATTTGAAGCCATGAGCTTATGTAACAAACAAGTATTTTGTTAATCCAATGTATCTTTTTCAAACGACACGTTTAGTAGTCGTTCTCAGATCTTGTGCTATTGACCCAATAATGTAACGCCTCGGATATTCAACATTCCGCTGCATACTCAGATTTGAGGGTGTTACAAGACTTTTCTTTCATACTCACCATATATAAATGCATTATTAACATCTAGTTGATATAAAAGCCAACTATTATGCACAACAAGACTAATAATGCATTTAACAATAACCATTTTGACCACATGACTAAATGTTTTCTCATAGTAAATCCCCTCCCTTTGACATACCCCTTAGCTACAAGTCTAGCCTTGTATCTTTCTATTTCACTTAAAGACTTAAATTTAATTTAAACAGCTATTCACAACCAATAGTCTTTCTATCAACAAGTAAATTAGTCAAAACCCATGTGTTATTCCTAAACAATGCTTCTATTTCACTATTCATGGCCTCAACCCAATTCTTATCTTGGGCAGCCTCAACTTGGGCTTAGTAGACTAATTAAGAGTAGTAGCAAAACAGAAGTTCATAGAAGACAAATTAGAATAACTTATATGTTTTTTAATACCATATCTTTTATTACTTTGAACCACAAAATTATTTAACTTGGAAGGAAGATTATTCACCCTAGTATACCTCCTCATAGTCTGTGGTTCATCCCCACTGTTAGTGTTACTTTGAGACTCAACATTAGACCCAGAACCATTATTTTTAGACTGATTGCCCTTAGATATGATATTTATATCATCTATCTAGATTGCCATGGTTGCTTCATCATTGACAAGATGTGAACTGTCATGATTAGTAGAAGCTATACCATTACCCTCACCATTAGATGCATCTCTCTCTCTCTCTCTCTTCATCATTGGGTCTTTTAAATGAATTACCATTGGTGTTATCAAAGAAGTTTAACAAGTTTAATTTAGATTCATTTTGACTCAGACTTTAATTTTCCAAAGAATCAGACTTCATTTTTAGTAAAAAATGGTTTCATAAAAAGTAACATCTCTTGAAAAGAAAACTGTTTTATTCTCAATACTATAAAGTTTATAAGCCTTTTTTACACTAAAAAACCAATGATAATACACTTCTCAAACCTAGAACTAAACTTGTCATGATTATTCAAGACAGTAGAGTAACACAAACAACCAAAACACTTAAAGTGAGAGAGATTAGGTTCTTTTCTACACACTAACAAATAAGGGGATGCTCTAGATAAGACCGATGAAGGAAGCCTGTTTATAAGATAGACAATAGTTAAAACAAACTCACTCCACATATTGAGATGAATCCCCCTTGAAACATAAGACCTCTAGCAACATTCAACAAATGTCTATGTTTCCTTTCTGCTATGCCATTTTGTTGAGGTGTGTCGGTACAAGAAGTTTAATTCACATTGCCTTTTTCTTTAAAAAAATATTGCAAGTTTATTGTTGACAAACTCAGTTCCATTATCAGACCCAAATATTTTAACCTTTTTACTAAATCGAGTACTAATTAAGTCAACAAAACTTTTAATATAAAAAGCAACTTTATCTTTAGTTTTAATCAAATAAGCCCACACAGCTTTGCTATAATCATCAACCACAGTCAGAAAGTACTTATACATATCCCTACTAACAACCTTGTAGGAACCCTAAAGATCAAGATGAACTAGATCACCAACAAACTTAATTTTAGGATCACTCAAGGGAAAAGGATCCATTGTCTGCTTAGCACTGTAACGGATGTCACAAGGAGAAATGTGTTTATCATAAACCAGACAAATATTTGTACCAAGAATAGACAGAGCTTGGTCAGATGGATGACCAAGTCTGCTATGCCACAACTACTTAGACACATAACACACAAAAGTAGAATTAGACAAACCTAAATTAGACTTACCACATTGTTTCACATGAAACAAGTATAGACCACCAGACTCATTACCAGTCACCATAGTTTTGACCAGATTCAAATTCTGAATATAACACTTGTGCTCATCAAAACCAACAAACAACTTACTATCTGTAATCAACTTGTGCACAAAGAAAGGACTAACACAGTATTCAGGTACAACAAGAACATCGAACAAAACCACACTATCAGTTAATCTTAAGTTCCCAATAACTATAATTTTAGGAAGAATACCATTAGGGTGACCAACAAAAAAATTATGAATATAACACTTGTTCTCATCAAAACTAACAAACAACTTACTATCTTTAATCAAGTTGTGCATAGATAAAGACTAACACAATATTCAGGAACAACAAGAACATCAAACAGAACCACACTATTAGTTAATCTTAAGTTCCTA